>VXBW01005107.1:45652-80128 GCA_013400375.1 Thinocorus orbignyianus | reverse complement strand
TTTTTTTTTTCCAGCAGCACAGTGGAGCAGGGGCCAGCAGGCTGCCTGGCAATGCGAAGGGAAAATGGGAGACACCTCTCCCTGCAGGAGTTTATGAAGGTGTACGTGTTACAGGCACAGCTGGTGGTGCTGCTTCTGTCATCATCCAGCTCAGGCTCTGACACACAGCTGCTGGGCAGCCAAAGCCTCTCTAGGGCTTTCGCAACCAAAAGGAAACTGCTGACTGTTGCTAGCAGGAATCCAGCATTCTTGGCAGCACAGAATAACTTACTTGCATTGCATGGAGAGCCATTCAAATATAAATAAAAAAAAAAAAAAGGAGGCACGAGATCAAATATTACTATTTCTGCATGGGTGGTTACAACTTAAAATAGGTTGCTTGCTCGCTTTCACTGTTGCCTGACACCAGATCTAATTCTGTATATTGCAGATAAAAGGGATGTTTTAAAAACTTTTCATTCAGCAGTCCAGCATGTGTAAATGCTGAGCTTCACATGCAAATGAAATTGGCTCATGCTGAGGGGTTGTGTCAGTTTCGCTACTCTTTTCTGCTCAGAATGTGTTAAATGTAAACTACTCATTCTGATATTTGTGGTTGGTGGTTGAAACAGTTCTGCGCAGTTTGTGGTGGGGTGAGGGTTCATTTAGCTGGTGGCTGTTTAGCTCTGCTGTGAGGGCTTGTAAAAGCCTCGGCATAACTGGGAATCAACTCAAAGGCTGTGAACAGCTGAGGGTAAAGTTTCTCCTGACTGCTTGTTTGAACTTTGAGCAAATAGAATAAGGAAAAAAAAAAAAAAAAAAGAGCTGGGGTTTTGTTAATTATTTTTTTTCCCTGTTGAGTGGTGCAGGAACTTAGGACAACCCACTGTATGGGGCCTAAATTAAATAAGTTCTTCTTGTTTCCTCTAGCTCAGCCCCCTCAGCTCCTTAAAGCAGATGATGGCAGAGCTTGACTCTCCACGTCTTTCTTCAGGCTGCTTCCCACTTGTTGCAGAATTTATTATTTTTTTCCCGCAGACAACTCTAGTCTTTCAGCTTCAGAGTGCTTCTCCTTGACAACCAGTGCTTAGGTGGTTTTTTCTTTATTTTATGTCTGAAGTGTTTTGGGTAATTGCTCTGTGTTCAGTCTGGAGTATCACACTTACCAACATCATTTACAACAGCTTGTATGCTGGCTCAGTCAGCGTGCAAACCTCTTCTATGCAAACAGAAAAACATAGATTGATTTGTAAGAGATGTGAAACAAAACAAAAGTTAGAAAGAAATTTTAATGACAAATGCATACGGTGATTGCTTTTGCATTTTCAGAACTCCTCGATTTTTGTTTACAAGTATCTTGATCTCCCTGGTGCAGTTACTCCAACTTCATGCCAGTGTGACTTTGTCCTCCTCATCCCTTTTCAGTTGTCTGTGGCTGCCAGTAACTGCTGTCTACCAAATGAAGGTGTACATGTTCATGTCTTGCTAGGGGAAGCGATGAATTACAGCTGGCTCTGGCAGAGGGAGAGGAAAACACAGTGGAACCAAAATGTGGGAGGGAAGATAACTGGCCTTTGGTACACCTTTCCCTGCAGCCAGCTTTCCTTACATATCCCCAGTGCTTCTGGAAGCTGGAAAGATGCGCACAGTTAAACCACACAGATGTAGGGATGTGAGTCAGCGCTGTGCCCTTTCTGACTGAAAGACTTACCCAAAGCTTAGGGTAGTTCCATCAGAGCATGTATACATGTTGTGGAGGGATGTGAGTCAGCGCTGTGCCCTTTCTGACTGAAAGACTTACCCAAAGCTTAGGGTAGTTCCATCAGAGCATGTATACATGTTGTGGAGCCCACGGTAGCTAGCTGCCGAGTCTGTGACCTCCTAGGACCCTCTCAGTAACGTTACATGACATGGGAGGAGAGTCTGACAGCGGAGACAGTAGCTGGGTCTGGTGCAAGCCTGCTTATTTGTGGCAAATGTGCAAGGACCCGAATTCTCTCAGCTGCTGCTGGCCCAGTAAAAGCAGTTTTGCTGACGTTGTTGGCAGACCACAGACCTTACGCTAACTTGGTGACAGCAGGGGGCCGGGGTCTACTGTGCTTGTTGACTTCTGTTGAGAAATTACTTTCTGAAAAGAGGTTTGTAACAGTGTCTTGTGTTTCAGTGTGCAGTTTGAGTATGAAGTAACAGGGCAGGCCTTGAAAACATGGGTGTGGGCTGAGTGAGCATCCCCACACCTATTAAAAGTCACTAGTGGCCAGTTACTGATGGAAGGAGTGCAGCCTTGAGTCCAGATAAAAACTGTCATAAAGATAAAAGAGAGGAAGAAACTAAGCAAGGAAGGTGTTGAACAATAGGATAACATGCCTGACAACCTGGGAAAGTAACACCTTCAAGCCTCGCACTGCGTGAAGTCCATCAGGCAGAGGCCTAAGTCTAAGGCCCTGCTTAGACAGTCAAATATCTTAGGGTAAGGTCTCACCATTGAGTGAATTTTCTTGCTACACACCAGTTCAAAGGTGTGAGCACACTCCTGGCTTCAAGGACCCTGACTGTTACGGACCCAACACCTTTGTACAAGGCTGTGCATAACGAGATCAGTGTGTACATGTCTGTGTGTTTTTTGCCTCAGATTATGTCTATGTCACTTCTTCAACCACCAAAGTCCCTATTGCATGCTGCTACAGCTTGTCTAGTTACTCTTGGCTCTTTCTCTGGCAAACCTCAAGCCAAATACTTGCTTCAGTCGCTGCTCGTGGTAAGTCAGTGCATTCAGTGTCTGCATTAACTTGCAGCGGGTGCCTGCATCCTTTTGCCTGGGTCATCCCACTGTCTTAATTACCTGTACATTATTGAGGCTGCTAATTGTTATTAGCATTATCATAATTTTTACAAGTCCTACCCAGATGTTCGTTCCAATGGCAGAAAAAAAATGTTGGGGTGGTTCTCCAAAGAATTGGCAGTCTAAGGAAGCAAGCAATGAAATTGTACTTGCAAGAAAGCAGCATATTCGTAGCAGAAGTTATATTTTAGGCCTTTTTGGAGGTGACCACTGACTTTTCAAAACCAAATGAAAAGTGACAGGAGCAGTCATTCTGCATGGCCCGCGGAAGGTCCCGAAGGTGAAGAAAGCAGCTTGTATTGGCTGTGCTGAAACCAGGAGGAGATACGAAGAGGACAGTACCCCAGGTGGATGCCTGTGAGTCTGGATACCAGCAGATGTACGACAACAAAGATATGGGAGGAGGAGGCAAGATTTTTAGCTTGTGACAGTGGTTGGGAGGAGCAGTTACTGAGGTAGATGTGTAGAAGGACTCCAGAAGGGCAGCGCAGTCTGGAGGGGCTTTGGATCAAATGGAGCACACACTGGTAACACAGAGGTGAGGGAAAGTAGCAGAGTGACTGGCAGGTGGTAACATGAGGAGCTCCCTCCTTACCCTTGATCAAAAGCAGCATTTACATCTTTCACAATTAATGACATATCCCAGAAAAATGTTTCAAAAGCAGGCACTTACCACTGGCCATTGACATTAAATGGGCATGAGTTAGTGTGAGGTGTCCTAGGATGTAGTGCTTATTTTTCCGTTAGGGTGAGGTTTGCCATTGAGTTGACTGATCTCCATTCCACATGTCTTTCTGCAGAACTCCCATTTGCTTTCACTGTGACACGTATTAGCAGAGAGCGCTCGTGCACCTTTCATAAAGGCTGAACCAACTGCAAGCACGTCTCTGGAGTTGGTGAACCAGTACTTAGATTCTGGTTTGTAGTAATTGTTGCAGTGTAAATTAACTCACCCTTCATCTAATTCTGCATACAGTCAGGAGCTTTATCTGTCTCTTGTTGGCAGCATTATTTCTTTCACAGGAATCATTCAGAGGTTTAGTTGAGGTATGAGGCAGCTACCAACCAGCCATTCTCATTTATTGAGCAAGACAACACTGAAGCAGCTTCATGTTGTTTGCTACGATAGTAAAGAGCAGCTGCTCAGGTTAATTGACTTACTAGACCATGAGGTATTAGTGACCATAGGAGCAGTGGTAACTTGCAGCAAGATGGTTGTAATCACTTCAGTGGCTGCCAGGTGCAGGCAGAAGGGCTGGATGTGGCCTTTTGTTGGGTTTATCAGTGACCTCTCCTGTCTGCATGCCTCAAGGTCTGAAAAAAACCCATCAAAAGCGGCTGGAGCCTTCAGACTTGGAGAAATCAAGCAAAACTGTGGTACTCCCACAGGAAATCATTGTGTGAATTTTCAGCACCATACCCAACAGCATGGAAATTCCCACTAGTTTCTGCCAGCACTTGGACACCATGGTTATTAACAGTGGAGTCTGCACAGAAGCACCCATAGCTCATGAAGTTAGTATGAGACCAAAATGAAACCCAGCCTTCAGTGATGAAAGGAGACTGAAATTTTCTTTAAGTAGGGATTCACACTTGGAGTGTTTTATTTTGAGAGTGATTGCTTTTTTGTTGGTAACCTTCTAGATTGATTGGCACTCAAACAGCAGCCAAGAATACTGGGAATTCACTATAAAATAACAGTGTGGCAAGTGCATTAAACTATCATCTTGACAGGCTTGTATACTTATTACACTAATTATGTGGGTGTAGTAATTGTATTAGGAATATCTAGATGATATTTCTCATCAGTACTAGGTATGGCGAAGCCCACAAAAGATTTGTCAGCTGTGTCTAACCTGCAAATTTTCCTTAAACATATAATAAATTTTCTTATTCAGTAACAAAACCTTTGATTTTATTTGTGTTCTCCTATATAGAGATTTAGGTGCCATAACTACAGTAAGTACATGAACATCCTAATTTGATATCACTGTTAATGTATTTTACCCCATTTATTAAAGAAGCAAGGGACGAGGGGTGGGAAGAGGAATCTCGGTTCAGGGAGTGGCTGCAAAGCATGCTGCTTCTGAAAGCTATTCCTAGAGCATTGCTTCTGGCAGTCCATGTTCACACCAGTGCTGGGCCCGCAGTTAGAATCTAACTCCTTCAAATATATCATTTTATATTTGTGTATAGGCTCTCTTGCAGTTACATTTGTGTCATTTTGCTATGTTGGGATCTAAAGTGTGCCAAGAAAGGCCGTATGGGAACTTGCAGTTGAATACCAGACTGCATACCACATGTTGCTCAAAGCATTTTGAAAAAGAGGTCTTCTTTCAGGCTTGTAACCATCCTGGCTATTGAGTATTTAAACTTGGCCCATCAGTGTCAATTCCTAAAAGACCCTACTGACTAGGCATTAAACTCTGTAAACCTGTGTATGCATTTATCAGCAAGGACAGGAAAGTATGTATGCCTCAGAGATGTTTATTTGTAAATGCACAAATCTTTTTATTCCTGTCGTGGTTTAACCTCAGTTAGCAGTNACCATCCTGAGCAGTGATCATGGGTTTCTTCCACCACCCACCTTGGCCAACCCCCATTTACATACTGAGCATGTGTCTATGGCAGGGAATATTCCATTGACCATTGTGTTGTTCTGTCTAGGCTCCTTATCAGCTGATATGGGAAACTGAAAACAGTCCTTGAAAAATATAAACAACACCTGGCAACAACTAAAACAATATGGGTTACTGACATTCCTTTCATACCAAATTTGAAACACAGCAGCTGCTAGAAAAAAAAAATTAACTGTCCCAACTGAAACCAGGACAATCTCCAAAAAGTTTAATTGTTTAGTCACTGGGTGCATTGGAGTGCTAGACAGTTGAAAGGGAAAGGAATAAAAATTATTTGAGTTTGTCAGTTGCCAGTGTGTGCCTCTGAGGACAGTTATCTGATGGCTGGGTCCGTTAGCAGGAAAGGCTGTTGTTGCTGTAGGGGGATTTTACAGTGTTTCAGAGTGCAGACTCTTTGCCAACTATTTTAATATTTAGGCTTTGTTTGAGTTTCTGTCCTGTCTTTGTCCATGCCTGTGCTGTAATAACAAGCACAAATGGAAACCAGAAGCTGCATATTGGCCTTCTGTAGTTCTGCAGAGCTGCTGTGGAAAGGCCAGATGTCTGAGTATTTCCAAAGCAAGGCCAATTACTGCATGAGACATTAGTATGGGAAATAATGTGGTCAGCTAGGGAAGCCCATCCCTATTTCTGCAATTTGACAATGTCACAGTGAGGGTCTTCCCAGCTTCAGGGCTGGACTGAGCAGTTGCAGCATGGGTTGCTGAGTGCACTGTGAAAAGCTCCTAGGGAAATGACATCAGAAATTGGCAGCAATTGATCCAGAATATTGATTCCAAGAATAATATTTATCTGAAAAATAATGAATCAAATTCTACAGGTCTAACTGGGCATACTATGAATAAATTAGATCGGTTTATTTTTGTATGAGTCATTAATCATAATACAGTCATCACAGTGGTTATCTGAAAGTATTTTAATTTAATCAAAATGCAGTTAAAACTAATTTAAACAAATTTGGCCTCAGTTGCACTGCCACACACACAGACTAATCTTTTCCAGTGTGGTGTGAGAAGTTTGACACCAAAATAGATCTCTCTATAGAGACCTGGGCATGGATTTATTCATTGCTTGGTTTTGAGTATGCACTTTCTAACACTTTGCCTTTTATCCTGACTGCCAGATAAAAGAGAACAATATGCTCTGCTTTGAGGCTTTTGTCACAGTGTTCGTAGCTTGTACAGGCCATCTGGTGTGGAGTAATGTAGCTGCTGCAGTACATTGCTTTCCTAGCATATGTGTAACCTGACAGCTGGAGAGTATGAGCCCTCTGGATTCATCAGGAATTCACTTGTAGCTACTCTGTCCACATAAAGCAGTATGTAAAACAATACTAACTCCTAGGTCACAGAGACCGTAGAATCATTGTAGTTTGCAGGGACATGGGTAGCTTCTAGTCCAAATTTCTACTTGGAGTGGGGCCAAGAATTAATTCAGACCCTGGTGCACAGAGCTTTGTCCAGCCAGACTTTGAAAACCTCCAAGGACAGAGATCCCACAGCCTCTTTGGCATCTGCTACAGTGCATAATTATTCTCATTTTTTTCCCGTCCTAACCATGCTGAACCTCTCTAGTTTCAGTTGATGTCAGCATCTCTCACTCTCCTGACAGGCACCACTGGGAAAATCCTGTCCCATCCTATTGATGCCATCCCCACAGGATATGCTTTGAGGTGCCCCAAACTCTTCTCTGCTGCGTGCTGAACCAGACCTGGCCCAACAGACGCTCCTCTCAGGGTGAGTACATCAGTCCCACAGTCCCAATGACCTCCCCTGAGCAGCCCTGAGGCCAATTCACCGCTGAACAACAGGCCACTCCACCAGGAACAGCTTGGTCCATTCAGCATCTGTGTTATAGAATGATTTAGGTTGGAAAAGAGTTTTAAGATCATTGAGGTCAGCCATTAACCTGGCACTGCCAAGTTCACGACTAGATCATGTCCCTAAGCACCACATCTACATGTCTCTTAAATACATCCAGGGATGGTGATTCAACCACTTCCCCGGGCAGCCTGTACAGCTTGACAACCCTTTCAGTGAAGAATTTTTTTCCAGATAGCCAACTTAAACCTCCCCTGGCACAACTTGAGGCTGTTTGCTCTTGTCCTATTGCTTGTTGCTTGGGTAAAGAGACCAATCCCCACCTCTCTACAACCTCCTTTCAGGTAGTTGTAGAGAGAGATAAGGTCCTCCTAACCCTCCTATTCTCTAGGCTTAACAACTCTGGTTTCCACAGCAGCTCCTCATAAGACTTGTGCTCTAGACCCTTCACCAGCTTCATCACTCTTCTCTGGATGTGCTCCAGCATCTCTTTGTCTTTCTTATTGTGAGGGGTGCAAAACTGAATGCAGTATTCAAGGTGGGGCCTCACCAGGTCTGAGTACAGGGGGGATGATAATTTTCCTTGTCCTGCTGGCCATACTATTTATGATACAAGTCAGGATGTTATTTGCTTTCTTGGCCACCTGAGTATACCTGATAGCCTCCAGAAATCTCCCTGGTAGCCTTTCCCCTGCAGCAGGTGCCAGGGATGCTGCAGTTCTGTGTCCACACATGGTGCTCTAGCTCAAACATGGAAAGTAGGAGTATGAGCCACGCCAGCAGATCAAATATGACTCCTTATTTCCTAGAAACACTTTAAAACAAATTAAGATTGGGGTTTTTTGTTGGTGGTGGTTGGTTCGTTGTTTTTTGTTGTTACAACTTTAGCAATAAAGTATGATGTGTCAGAAACCCCTCTTCTGAAACTAAGGGCTCTTAGCACTCAAGACTGTCTTTGACTATAGTGGAAGATGGTCCAGCCTAAACTGTGCTGGGGAGCACAGGTTTTTAATTGCTTCGGATGACTTGATCTGAATGATACTGTTGTCCTTAACACCCAGGCGGATACCTGCACACACAGACACACACACACATATCCCTGCTCTGTACTTCTGCCTTCGCTTATACCTTGTCATTGTCATTTTTTAGCAAGGAAATCACAGATAGTTGCATGCAAACTTCCACAGCAAGCGTTTGAATGCTAATGGGGCCGCAGACTCACTGGGAAGTGCCTTGCTTCAATAGGTGATTGAGAAGCGTGCTGGGTGCTATCTTTTAGAAGAGATCTGTACGGATTCTTAGCTGGCTGTAGAACACATTCCAGTTGAGCACTACTTACCAGCCAGATTTCAAGGTTCAGCAAGCAATTCAGCTAGGGCAGAAGGAATAATTACAGAGTTGTGAAAGACTGAAATGTAAAACAGATGAACAGATTGTTCCCTCCACTTGCCAACCTTCAGCTTCTAGATTACAGCAAACTGTTGTAGCTTGAAGGGACCTTCTTTCCCTCTCAAAGCCATGAATGTTAGTCCAGTGTAAGAGACTGTTTGGCACAATTCAGTGTCAAATCTTCATTTAGCATATTGTGTATTTCTGATATCCAACTTATCATCAGGATTCCTGTGCTCATGGTAGCTGGTACAAATACCAGGTGCCTGCAAAATACCATGCCTGAGGGTGCTGTTACCAAACGGAGCTCTGCAGTGTCCATCAAGTCCATTGATGGACTTAGCCTGTTCAACTGGCTATTTCACATTTATGGTTGGATCTCTACTGAACTCCTTAGGTAAAGCCTTTCCTAGGGCTAACTGAAGCAGGGATAGGTCACCTTTAATCCACATGCTTCTTTCCATTACAGTTTTTTTGTCTCTGTCTGCACTGTGTTGAGGGATTGTAGTATGTGTGAGGATACCAGGTTTGGCTCTGATTTCGCATGGCTACCAGTGGAATAAAATACGGGTTAATCAGAGGGCTGATTTTCTTGGGATTAAATAGCGTGCTTTTCCCTCTTTACTCCCAACCAATTGTTTTTACTTCTACTACTGTGTTCCCAGGATTCCAACTGCAAGTTTAAGGGGTAGTTCAAAGCAGTGTGTAGGGCACCTGGCTGGGAGTAAAAAGGGCTGCCTACCAACACTGCCCAAAGTAACTGATTTTTATTTTAGCTGTATGTGATCCTGTTCTCTCTGTGGGGAGGACTTAATAGATCTGCAAAGTGCAATGGCTTAAAAATTAGCTTCATAATATTTTTTTTAATTAAAGTGAAGAAGCAAATTAAATTACCACCAGGGAGAACAAGAAATAACAGTCATCCACTAATTGTTTGTCGGAAGACAGGTTCAGTGAAGGAGAAAATCAAATTAGATAGGTATTGCTGGGTCTGTCTTTATACTTTCTTGGCTAAACCATGTGTTCTGAGATCAAGGAGAGAATAAGGACTGAATAAGGAGCAATTCCATTTCAGGATTTATGCAGTGTTCACGTGCATGTTTGGTTGCAAATATTGATAGTTACAGTAAAACTGACTTTCTGCTACAATTGTCACATACCAATAAGATTATTAGGGGTGCTAAAGGCCTGCAAGGGATAGTTTGTCTGGGGTGAAAAGAACTTTAAAACTGCAAAGCTGAGTGTAAACTCAGGCAAGTTGAGCATAAAGGGCAAACATCAAATCAGGTAAAGAAAG
The DNA here is from genome assembly GCA_013400375.1 of Thinocorus orbignyianus. Lineage (NCBI taxonomy): Eukaryota > Metazoa > Chordata > Aves > Ciconiiformes > Thinocoridae > Thinocorus > Thinocorus orbignyianus. The sequence goes on along the minus strand of VXBW01005107.1, from coordinate 70,162 downwards.
CAGACTTTAACCGAGCTTCAGTGAGATGCAATAAATACTTTGTGCTGTCCAAGTTAATCTGCGCTGAGAAGTTAAAGGAGTTGTCGGGAGTTAGGAATTATTCTTTCTCCTGCTCACTGTGGTTGCATGGCTGCTGTAAGAGGAGAGACTGAAATGATTCTGTTGCCATAGGTCTGCACTCTTATATAAAGGAGCAGTGGAGAGTGATAGGGATGAACGGGGTGAAGGTGATAGTGGAGCAGTAGTAGTACATGATCAATAGCACTTTAAATTGAGAGGCAGAAGAGTAAAATCGTCCATAACCCTCAGCAGTGTGCTGCTTCTAATAAGAGACAGGGCTTTTGTCTTTCCAGCTAAGGCACCAGAGACAGACAGTTCATGTGAATTACTCGCTTCTACATGTACACATGCTACCCAATGCACTGAAGTTGCAGCAAATCACTTGTGCCTGCTGAGACGGTAGGACAGAGTATGTGCCTGTGCATGGAAGCCCAACAGTTTCTAGCCACAGCTCTTCAGGACAGCAGCCACAAACAATAACTGCAGCTCGTTGCCATGGCTCAATCAATGTCCTGGGCTCATAAGAGATTTCCAGCAGTGCAGAAGACACTTAATTTCCGGGTGGTGAAAAAGAAGAGAGGAGGGGGCCATCCAAAAGAACCAGAAAGCTCCACAACCAGGACTGCAATGGAGATGAATTGGCTTAGCTAGAAGATTCAGAACTATGTTCCCCACAGAAAATAATGATAAAAGTCAATATTGGTCACCACTACAGTAAGAATGTAATTTTAATATGATAAATGAATATTTTTTCAATCTTAATATGCAAATATTGACTGTCTTGGTTTTGGAAAAATAGTGAGGTCACGCCTCAAGATAGGTTGCTGAAGTATCTGATTACTGCTTCAGGGAGAAGATTGCTAGACCTTACTGCTCTTTCTCCAAAGTGACCATTTGCTCTGTGAAGTAGGAGTATCCCAGAAGTCTTACTGGTTGCATATGTTACAGTATTAAAAGCTTGTCAGTGTGAAAGTCCAAACTTGCAGAGCGGAAATCTGGAGTCGAGTTAAACAAACGAAAAATCTCACTCTTGTGGGTCTTCAGAGGGCCCACAAGAGTCTTTCAGGAATCTTTCATACTTGGAGTTTGATTTGTCAGTCTCTTGTGGTTTACAACTTACCCATCTTAAAACACCTGTTCCTTGCAGTTTTGTTGTGGATTCTTCTTTTGTCTCTCATCTTTGAAGACTATGTCCTTTTGCATAAAGCTAGATTTCCGTGCTAAGTCTAGGGTTCAAACTGAGGAGTTACTGTCTCGAAAGGAGTCTTTCTGGAGAAACTTTTTCAAAAGACATGAAGTTGGTATCTGCTTCCCTCTTTCCTGAAATGGTTATTGCCTCCTTGCATGGAATCAAGATGTTAGTTTACTGTTTTATGCCTTCTTTTACTCATCTTTCTTCCATTCCCTGGAGATCCGCACAATCCCAAGATCGATTTGTTTCCTAATTCTGAAGTTAATCTTGTTAGGTACCAGCAGTTCCAGGGACAGCCCATCCTCAGATTTCCATGTAGCAGAAGTACAACTTAGTTATGTCAGGCTCATTGCATACTTTTTACCCATCCAGCAGGTGGCATCGAAGCTCTAGAAAAGTTCATCCTTCTTCATACTGCCGGGTTCTGCAGAGACTCTTTATTTATTCTTTGACATTTTCAGTTTAATTTAAAATATAATGATGACAACAGGATTATTTTAGGAGACTTCAATTTAGCTTCCTATTAGTTTAGAAATCTTGTGATGGTAGTGTATATGTATATTTTTAAAAATTGGTGATATTTTCCTGAAACCTAGCAGGCTGGAAATTTGATTTTTCTTCTTCAGTGTACTTATGGTAAATTTAAAAAGAATTTATCTTATACTGTTTTCAAGTGAGGTTATGTTTTATATACCAGTTTGAGTCTGATTTCTCTAGTTCATTATTAAACTAATATCCGTACTCCAAACACATGGTATTCTGGATATTGTGAATGCTGACACAGATAGCAAACGTTAATCAAATGTGTTGAAATAATATTACTTCTATATCATATTGCTTCCTGATGTTCAGTTTCACAATGATGGCCTAGTCTATGTATAGCATTCAATAACTTACGAATTATATGCATTAATAAAAAAACTAATACAAAAGCCTATTGTTACTATATAAGGTCTAATAAATTCAGTTACACAGTCATACATTTATTTAGTTGAATCCAATTTCTATACTTCATTAGTAGAAAAAAAAAATTAGAATTATCACTTCAGTTCTTACAACAAGTTAGGTATAATACATTTGCTCTTTCATTTCCAGGATGGCAAAAGACAGCTGACTGTCTAATCTACATACATTAATCTTCACAGAAAGTCTCTTGTGCCAGTTTGTTTCCTAGCGAACACTTCTAATGGGTGCCAAAACAACAAGAAAGAATACTAAATCAGTGGGGTTTTCCTGTTGTTTTTCTGTTTAACAAAATCACTTAACACTGACAACCACAGAAATATTAAATTATATATAAGGGGAGTCAAAATAATTATTTCAGTTCAATGGAAGTCATACTTGGTAGAATTTTTTTTTCTGAACCCTGGAACGTGCAGTTCAAACAGTCCTTTAGCAAAAAAAGTATTGTAATATTTATCCTCATGTACTGATGAAATCTAAAATATCTTTTTGTGTTGTCCTGGTAAGAACAATGGACAATTAAGTAGATAAACAAAATTTTAACAAGTGAAGTCCATTTTCCCCATAAACAGGAAAACAAGCAACCTTTTCTGGTGACAGGATTTAACCTGACTTTCTTAATCATAGATTTTTCAAGCTATATCTAGACACTAAATGAGTAATTTTTGCCTGTTCTCTGTTTATGCATTATAAATTCTTTTACTGCTATTGATAAAACATCAACATCTGGATCAACAACTTTTTATATCCCTCAGTGGCATGATTTCTGATCAATGTATCTCGTTAAACATTTTTTGAAGTATTGCTTAGGTCTTGGGCAGAGGTTATATAGCACATTCTTCAGTACAGATGTTTTCTGTGATTGTTTTCCACACTGTTAAGAGTTGTACCTAATATTAATTTTAATTCTGTTTATTCTTAGCTCTGCTCTTTATACATATTCTAATTCTGTATAGTTAATTCTGTTTCACTGAGATTATCCATGCTGACTAACAATAGCGTTTTTTTCAGATACGTAATGTGACAGAATTTATCACATTCTTAGTAATAAATAATATGCCAGGTGCTAATAATGTTCCTTTAATGTATATCTATATGGTTGCATACTTGCATAACTTTCCTGAGAAGAAAAATAATACTCATTCTGAAAAAATACTTCTAAAATACTTTAATTTTTAAAATTACTCAAATAATAGATTTCTTCATTTCATTGATACTCCATCACTTACTAAGCTAAATAGAACTAACAACTGTAGAAAACATAATGTGAAATGATATTGTTAAATATGTAATAAGTGCTGAAAATCACCAGTTTAAGTGACCATGTGACTGGAAGCCAATTCTCAGAACAGTATGCAGTTCTGAAAAAGAAGGAACAGCAGATGGGGGACATTTATCAGAAATGGGTTTTGGTTCAAGCTGCTGGACAAGGTCTCAATGCTTGTATTCACTGTGAGTGGCCCAGACCAGGGCTAATGGTCTGTCTGAAACCTTCTCAGGGCTCCAAGTGTGAGCCTCTGTGGCAGGGCAGCTCCTCCCCAACACCACTCAAACTGTCTGCTTGTTTGTTTTGGGCGGTGGGTTCTGTGGAACATGGATTTTAACCATCTGAGAACAGGCAGAGAGCTCCATCTGAGCCCTCGGTTGCTGCCACAATACAAACGGCAATGGGCTTTCTGTTGTTCCATCAGAATTTCTGCTCAGATGAGTCTCCTAAAGCTCACATTTTTACAGAATGGAGGGTGGTAATACCTAGATTGCTAATTCTGCTGCAGGGGAACTAGCTGAGTTTGCAAGCACATTTTAGCTGCAGTCTCTTTCTTCATCACCATCAAAGCCAGTGAAATGGTAGGGAGGGTGAAACAGAGGTGAGGTTTGCTTGCAGCCAAATTGTACTGATGTCCCCAGGTTCCTTCTTTGTCACGGAGGCAGTGCAGCCTGGCTATGACTAAGCTTAGAAGGCAAGGTTCAGTCAGCTTTCACTGTCTCTTTCTGTCAGCTGTACAAAGTAAATGACAATTAAAAGGCATTGTCTGATCCTTCAGCTGGTAGCTTTAGTTCGGAGTCCTCCTATTCCTACCCTAATTGTCAGTGAGAAAGATCTTTTCTCTTGTGTGTTTTGAAGTCTCAGGTGTTCATGTGCAGCCACAAATTCGGATTAGGTCTATCTTATGCACGAAAGATCAGTTATCAAAAACACCTGAATAATTCTTTGTCTCTCTACCTCTAATGGAGAAATAGCACACAGACTCACAGCAAATTCTGTACAGACATGCAGGACAGGCTCTGTCCGCATGCCTTTTGCAAGAAAATCATCCCTTTGTTGTAAGGGGCTTCATCTGATTATCAGCATTTCACTCACATGGCACATCCATCCATCCTTCAGCTGCCCATCCTTCAGCTCCCCTGATGTTGTCTGTTGCCCGGAAAGGATGAACACAGCGGTGCACAAGCAATCCACATTTCTGCCCTGAGGATACAGTGCATCCTAAGGTGATTGCTGCATACACTGACTGGAGCAGTGCTCTTCTGGACCTACTGTTTACCAGTAATGAAGACTTTTTGGCAGCTTTGCCTATGGTGACCATAAAATTGAGAAGTGTAAGGTCCTAAGGAGCTTGAGAAAGACAAGTAGTAGAATAAAGATCCTTCACCTGAAAAAGGCAGATGTTAGCTTCCTTGTGGAATTGTTAGGAGAGGTCCCGCTGGAGATTGCTTTGGATTCCAGCGTTGCTCAGGAGAACTGGGAGATTTCCAGAGATAATCTTCTCAAAGTATCCGAGCAGTCTACACCCTTCATCAGAAAAAGGAACAGTCATACAGCCTAGTTAAAAAGGCATTTACTGAGAGAGCTCAAATGCAGAAGAGAGAGATGGAAAAGGTGAGACTCCCACAAAGAAATGAAGAAATATCGGTCCTGCATGCAGAAATGTAGCTAGGAAATCAAAAACTAAGCGGGAGCATCAAACTAGCAAAAAATGTCCAACATAGCGTAAAGGCTGTTATTTGGTGTGTTACCAAATGGAAGTACAAGGAAGCTGTGGATGTGCTGATGAATGGGGCTGGAAGGTTAATTAAAAATGCCCACAGAAAAGACAGTAATACTCAGTGCCTTCTTTGCCTCAGTCATCACAGGTGATACCCGCCTCCAAGTCGCTACACCAAGAAGCAGTGACAAACAAATGTGCAAATACCAACAGTGGAGGAAAGTTGAATTAGGGACCATCTCCACAAATTTGACACTTATAGACACTTTCCCCTATTTCAGGGGAAATTCTGTCTGGATATAGGAAAAAAGAAAAAAAAAAATCACCATAAGAACAATTAGTGGTAGACTTTACCTTGATGAGTTCAAGACTCAGTTCAACAAAGCCTCAATAACCTAACCTTCAGCATTGCTTTCCACAGAAGGCTGGAGTTCCCTTTGAACCTGGACTTTTTTGTGGTTTTCATGATCCTCTCAGGTTTCTGCAGCTGAATTACAATGAATGAGAAACAAGTGATCTGATTACAAAACTGTCCTCCACCTCTAGCAACCACTTTAATAAGCACACATACCTAACTTATCCCGGCTTACACTTTACTTCACTTTTTCTTGCATCCTTCCGAGTTCTTTACCTCTCCACTAGAGATCACAATAAATGAGTAAAAGGAGAGGTTTTGCTCTCCAAAACACTGAAAATTTTATTCTGAATTATTTGTTTGCAGCCTTCAATCTTTGGCTTCTGGCAATGACTAGTGCCTTCTCTTTCAAGGCCAGTGATAAAACATTTAATGATAAAATTTTGTTGTAATAGCTAGTATTTGCAGCTACTGGTCAGGTTATACTTTACAGAACATAACTTTTTCACAGCTCCCACTTGAATAATTTCTACTTGATCACTCTGTTGTTTTGTTACATCCATCTGCATTTTGGAAAACTTTTGTGCTGCCACATGGAAAGAGCGAGGCAAGTATTTGTAGCTCCATTCCAGGAAATTCTGTCCTCAAAACTTTACCTCAAACATTTTGGCATGCATCCTGACTTTTGAGGTCTTAGTGAGGAACATCTGAATTTCCAGTAGTGAGTAACGTTTTCTTCTCTAAGGCATACTGGAGCCAACTATAGTCTCACCTGACAGCACTAGTGTGCGTACCCACCCTGTAGGAAAGGGCTGTGCTGTCACTAACCTGCAGATACTCACCCAGTCACTAAGTTTTGAGTCCCAATGAGCTGAGTCAATACTGCTGCAGTTCCAGGCTCTGCCCCTGTCTCTGTGACATGCCACAACCTTTGTGCAAGAGTTTCACAGGCCAGCCTGCAGGACCAGCGCTGATCGCCGGAGTGCTCCAACTAATTCCTTCTGGCATCTCAGAGCCCAGGAGCTCACTGAGCTTGCGACACAATTCTCCCAGGACAGACATGAAATCCAGCAAGCCTAATTACTTTTTGGCTGATGCAAGAATAGAGAGGAAAAAAACACCAACAAAAAAACCACGAAGTGTGCACATTGGATTGCCTCTGTGCTCCTGTTGCAAAGCAAACTTAAGGTTTAGATTAAAGGCTTTCAAAGAGTCCAACCTTCTTCCTCTCCCCTTTTCCTCCTTAAAGTGCTCTTTTCCTCTCCTTTCAGCAGCTGTTTTTCTGCCCCTGGTCTTTCTTCCTTTTTTGACATCAGTGAAGAGGCAACCCTTCCTGAATTGTCAGTAGTGTCCTTGTCAGGAGCCTCCCAGATCAGATCAGTCAGATGTTCAAAATCCATCACCACCTCATCCGCAGCTCACTTGTCACCCTGCCGAGTTTCAGATTGGAACAATTAGTTTGCCTTGAGCTGTTGCCAATTATTTTGCTGCTGTATGATTAAATGGACTGCAATTGAATAGCTGATGACCAGAATTTAATGACCCTCCGATGTTAAATCTTGCCAAGTTAAAGATTTTTTTCTTTCCTTCTCTTCCCAGGGGACTACATCTGAATCTGGAGGTGAAAGGTCACAGAGAAGACAAGCATACACAACAATGAGAATAGAATTTGCAATATGACGTAGAATAGGATAGAGGGTCCTTAATACCAGAGTTTCTGAGCAGAGTAGTTAACAGGCTATTTTGTCTGTCGGGTCCGTCCCGTCCCGTCCGTCCCCCCCCCAAATAAATGCAAAGCAGATTGCTTATAGGCACAATGTCTTCTTTCCTAAGAAAACTCTCTTATTTAGTATCCAATCTAGGTGGATTGAAGCATACTCTTTACTATAAAGTTATACGCTCAGGAAAACTGCTTCTTCATCTATGTCTAAGATTCTTATGCTAAAGAGAAATAAGTGTTTGTTTCCCCAAATCCACCTCCCAGAACTTAGACAACTGTGATCTTTTTGTAAGTTACCACCCAAAAAGGCCTCACTAAAAAAGACATAGTCTCTTTTTAATGTATTTATACCAGGTTTTGTTCAATACATAACTCAGATGTTTAAACTGTTGTAAAAATAAAGGGTTTTTTTTAAGTTTTGGACTGAAACATAGCGGACAATTAATCTACAGTCTGGAGCAGGACATTTGTGCGCATCATGAAAAGGATGTTGATAGTTCAGTGTCTTACGTGTTTACAAAAGAAATCACAGTGTCCCTACAGTACGGCATCAGCACTCATCTGACTTTTACAGCTGGAGTGTAGACTTGATGTATTAAGTCAGTTGTACAGTCCTTCCTACATTCCTTGATACTGCAAACAGCCAAGCAATGATTCATCAAACCAAAGTCCTCTTTCTGAGAAAACTGAATCACAGAGGCCTGTCTGTGTTCAGATTAATGAACAAAAAGATGTTATCATTCATTCAGATTCTTCGGTATCTGCAATACGTAGGTACTGCCCATGCATGTAGTGGCGTGTTCCTTGCCCTGAAATGTTCCCAGTTCAAAGGACAGATTTTTCAGAGTGTGCTCATGATGATTGCACTGTGAAGGTCCTGGACAAGTGAGGTAAGCCAAAGCCATCATTTCAGAACATTAGTGATTTTTCTTGGTTCTTAGATGACTTTACCAGGATTGGCAGCACGGTTTCTGGACTTCAGGTTTTTCTCAAGGTTTCAGTACAAGAAGCTAAGAAGAAAACAGTATCTACAAAAAAACCCTTATGGTCAAAACATACATATTAAAACCCAAATTTGATTTAGCCAATGTTCAAACCCATTGATCTTGAAGAGAAGAAAAATAGGTAAAGAAGCATTGAAATGAGTTCCAACAGGTGCATTTACAGACGAGTCATACAATGAACAAATAAAACCCCAGTTCCTATTGTGTTTGCCTGCATGGAACCTCCAAAATCCAGTGGGGTAAGGTCATACAGCTGGAGAGATACTGACACTGTTTCTGTCTTCCCTACCAACCCACACATCTTCATAGATCTTATGGGAACACCATTGTCAAGTTTGGATGAAACTGGCAAACAGTTTTGGAGGTCACAGAGACCATTTTTACAGAAGTTTAATCCTAACAAGACCTAGTTAAAGCAGGTTCACAATATCTGCAGGTACTTCTGTGTACACATACTAATTCATTTTCGCTAATTATAATTATTCAGATGGAGGCACAAACATCCTTGGATTAATGTAATCACTAAGTAAAGCTGGGTGGGAATCAGAAACTCTTGTTTTGCATCTTCAGAAGTTGATTATGTGCACATCCATCTGTGCAAAAGCAATATGATTCCCTCCTGCAGACAGCTGATAAATATCATGTCAGCTCTCCTCAGCCGCAGAATCCCTGGCTGATCCAGTTATCTTTCTTTCATTGTTATTCTCAATGGCAGCAGGAGCACTTCAGCAGTCCTTACTTTGGGCCCTAAGTGGGAGGTAATGTGCGAGGCACTCAGCCACAGCAGCCCCAGGCATATCCTCATCTCCGTTTCACCAGGGACCAGCACTGGGAACCTGAGCACAACACTTCATTTGTGGTCTGCTGGCTTCTTCTCCACATTTTTTGTCTCTCTTGTCTATTCAGCCTGTAATCTTTTCAAAGGCTGGGCCTGTCTCTGACTGTCTAGACACACAGGGCCTATTACAATGGGACATTGATTTCTGATGGGGTCTCCATCTGCTTACTGTATTGCAAATGGTCACTGGTAACTTTAAAAGAGCTACATATCAGCATCAGGGTTCAGCAATACTAAGAACATTTGGAATTTATTACAAAGTTAAATAATGCCTTGTACTAACAATCAGATGAACAATTTATTTCAAAATCACAGAAGTTTGTAAGTTAAAGGTGAATTTTGTGGTTTTCATACTTGGCTACTGATGTATGCTCTTGCTTTCCTTCTCTGTTATCTGCTGAAGCCAACTGAAATGTCTGACAAGATGCTTAGTTTTTCTGTGCAGTATCTGTAGTACATATCGCTATATCTCAGCATTTGCTTAGCTTGTTGCTGTTGCTGTTTTCATCACTGCAACCTCAGAATGTTTCAAAGCAGCTCAAGAATTTACCCATGGTACAGAGACGTTACTGCACCCATTTTACAGGCAGAAATATAGAGGCACGGAAGTGATACACAGACATGTGAAAAATATGTTACTCTACTAGGAAGAGAAACCCAGGGGCCCTGTCTAATACTTTAATCATGGGTCTAGCCTTTCTATGCAGTACAGGATTTTTCTGCAAAGCCTCAAGGAAATTTCTCAAGAGCTCTAATGTCTCCTTGATGTATGAAAAAGAGGAAGTGTGATTCCTGCCAAGATTATTTTTTTGAGTTGACAAAATCATTGACATCTCAAAACGGTTCTGAGAGTTGCATCTTTTGTCTGATTTTTCACATCTTTCTCTTCTGCTTATGTAGACAGAAAGAACATTTTGGGAAGGTGCAGCTTCCTTTAAAAGTATTCCTTTCTCCCCTACGAACATGGCCACCTAATTGACCAAAGGAGACATTCAGGACAGTGAGAATGATCTGCACAGGGTAGATTGGTAGCAAGAGATAGCCCTCTGTCTTTTTATAGGATAACAGCTGCAACACCATCACAGGCTCCGAGAAGACAGAAATAATGTGTCTGTGGTCATTGTTCAGCCTTGGCAAGCAACCCTGGAGATTCAGTGTGAGCAGCTATTGATACCAAGAGCAACGCTCTCTTCCTGCTTTTGTAAAAGTACACTTTGGATTACCCAGGGTGCTCTGCAATCTTGCTTTTGAAACATGCCTGGCTCACCAGTCATCCCAAACTAGGGGGAGAAAAAAAATAAAAAATCAGCAAAGGCTGCCAAGCAGAGCAGCATTTTAATAGCCAGCAGCCAATTTGCCAGCACAACAATTCTGCATTGAGCTGATTCCTGGATATGAATATCCCTTTCAGGGAGAGCTTCCCAAATGAGGGAAATCCAGAAGCTGGCTTTTGAGAGTGAAATTCCCTGGGAATTTAGCATACAGCTTTGCCTGGCTGCGTTCCCACCCAAGAACCAACAAAAAGCAACTGGCTTTAATCCTTCTCCTTATGTATTTTGGCAGCATTCTTCCATTTAAAAAGAAAATAAAAATAAAAGTCCATCTTGCTCCCATATTGGAAGAAGTCCAGGATACACACATTGGGAGTACAGGAACTGGCATTTAAAATCCTCCTGACACTTTTTATGCTGAGTCTTTGATCACACAGAAAAAAGCAGTTTACTTTTGCCTTTTACGGTCTTAAAACAAAAAGTTGCTCTTGGAAGCTTTCTGTAATACAAAATGGTGTTCAGCTTTCCTCATAAAACTGTCCTAAATAGTGCCATAGGACAACAAACACCCCAATAATCCTTATTCTGGCCTCCACTATGTCTATTCTAAACCATGGCTTTTTTAAGATTAAAATAAATGTGAACCCTTGGTTTTGTTTTGTCATTTTTGTGACCATTCAGCAGTCTATGACGAGTTTTTTTAAAAAGCAGCAACTGTTCGGGAGTTCAAGATTAATCTGAGATACAAACACACATGCTTTTAATGTCTTAAGTGCTGTGGCTTTTCAGGAAAATGAGGTCTTAGATAAAGCCACGGGGAAGATACAGTGTGAAATGATGGCAAAAAGCCGTTTATGCCACTTCTGCTGCCCTTCAAGCATGCTGCCCTGCAGACAGGCCTATCAGAAAATCTGACCAAGGCTTTTATAAGCTCTGCTGCTATGTCCAGATCTGCTTTAAGTAGTGTGTTGTCTCTAGGCATTTAGTCATGCAGAGAATTAGCTGCCACTATTTGTAGAGAACTTACGTTCACTACGACTCTTTGACCTTTATATGGGAACAAAAACAAGCGATTGCAGTTGTCCAAGTGATTTATAGTAAAGATGTTATGAGTTGGCATTTAAAATAGGCATTGTTCTCATGTAGCAAATATCAGGCCTTGCATTTCATCAGATATCACATCTTCATTTGGCTGTTAGGGAAAAGTCACATCTTACCAGTATGAAATAAACTTGTTTATCCCAGAAGTGTTTTTAGAACAGAAACTGACAGATAGACTTACAAGGGTAATTCTGAGATGGCCAGCCTAAAAGGTCAGATCCTTGGATGTTGTGCTGACCTTGAATCAGTGAAAAATCTGATTTATACCTACAGAGTGCCCAGTGAGTGTGAAATTTGAAAACTCTGCAATATAATTAGAACTAGGAAACACTAATGAGAAAGGTGTGCCCCATCAAATATACTAGACAAGAATCAGCAGAGCAAAATTCAGTGCTCCTTTTACATGGAAACTGGCAACATATGAGGTCTTAGGTCTTGTCTAGCAGATTTTAGTACTCAGGCAGGAAAGGCTGAGATGGATAGATAAACCATGGTCATTTCTGCCAGTATCTCTGGCTGGGCTGTGTATTGTTGTCTATGCTGGTGCATCCTTGCCAATCCTTGAGCATTGGTCAAGTAGTTCAGTTCATGGAGGAGGCCCACATTTTGACTTTTAGTATGTTGCTCTGTTGTTAGGGATGTAATTTTTGTTACATGAAGGACAATTGGGCTGCTGTGATACAAAAAAGGTGCAATTGATAGAAGTTACGGAACTAAACATACACGAGGATATTTTCTCAGCATCCTGCTATGAGAATCAATGAGCAAAAGCTCAGAGCAGCACACAGGTTGGTGAAGATCGAATGGCCTGGAAGATGCACTCCTCCTTATCAATCTAGTCCACCTCCACCCCATTGCAGTGGCGGATGATACAGCTCTGTCTTGAGGGACACCTGGATGTGGAAGACTTTAAGGGATGCCTGGGACCAGGCTTACATGGCCAGAACCACCATGCTCAGCACGCTGCTCCTCCCAGCCACTGAGAGCCCTGCTTCTATCTGCAGGGAGCAGGAAATAGAGGAAATTTCTTTTCTACATGTAGCTCTGCAGCGTTCTCTGCAGCATTGACTACTGTTTCACTAAGGCAATAAACACTCAAACTCCTTCACTTGAATCCTATTATTACTTAGTTATTAAGGTATATGTTTTGTCTCTCCTGACTTAAACTACAACATGAGGATAAAAGCAGTAGAATAAAATGAACCGCCTCAATTCATGCCACCACACAGCTTGGTTGAGAGTTGCATTTCACGCTTCTAGTGGAGACCTAGCCAAGCATAGCCTGAAGACACCATGCAGTAATTTTGCTGTTTCATTTGCCCAGTCATAGAAGCAGATGTGCGTGTTGAAGGTTACAAAAGGTGGGGACTGATCTGGGGTGCACTTGCACTGCAAAGTGCAGTGTAATATTTAGTTTAACCTCAGCAACACCCCACTCCTCTTGACCTAATCATCAGAGAAGTACAAGCAAAGCCCGCAGACTGCACAACGATGAGCTTGCAGGCAAGAATAGAATGGGACATGGCACACTCTTGCCCATAACCCCTGTTCTGGGTGACAGAGCTGATGCAGCATACATGTGGGGTAGTGCCTTCAGAGGGCACTGTGCCCTCAATACTGCCAGTGAAGAGCTGCCCCAGCAGAAAACAAGGGGTCCTACCACCTGAAATTCTTGGCAGCATCCTTCATTTGCACTGTATGTGCAGGTTTCCTTTGTGGTTTCCTCTTCCTCAGTAACGTTGTACTTCCTTCAGGTTTAACTGAGCTCTGTGTATTTTCTTCAGCCATTTCACTTGCTAGACTTATTGGTTGAAAGTGGTTTGGATCCAAATACAGCAGTGAAGAAATGAAGTTCGGAGCAAAGGTGCAACAGTCAGATCTGGACTTCTTTTGATCCCCTGATCTACTGTGTTAAAACTTTCTGAAAACTGTGTCCCAGAGTTTGAGTAAGGCTCAAACACTTAGAAAGCCCATAGATCTTTGCCGAAAGACCAATGACTGTTGTCAGGCTGATGAGCATTAGGTATAGCTCAGCTTCTGCCTTGTTCTGCAGGCTAGAGAGCTCTTCTTGTGGGATGGCATTAACTCAAGCAGGAGTTGTTCTTTCATTGTCCCCTTGGGAATAGTAAACAAGAGACAGCATGTGCTCTTCCAGCGGATGTCCAGGTGAGCAGATAGCACAAAGCTAATGGCATCTTAGACATGGTTGAGTCTAAATCTATAAGTACTCTGTGCAGTTTGGAGAGGGTAGAATTCCAGCCTGGAAAAGAAAAAGTATTTGCTTCTACGCAGTGGTACTGGTTTTCCAAAGAGGAGACTGTTTTGATGTAAATTCTGATCCAAAATGTTCTGACTTCTCTGTCCACTATATATACTGTTCTATGATAAAAATATTATTTATTTTTTTTTAATAAAACAGCACTGGGCAAATAGCACGTTCTGAGACCTGGTCCTGTCTTTGTCCATTTGGATTGTGCTAGCTTTCATACTCTGCAGCATCCAGAAATGCACTGAAATGTTGGTTTCACCATACAGCAAGGGCAGGTCTAACTACACAGCACAACTTTTTCTGTGACTTGGACTGAACTCTGGTTTCACTTCTGCAGGTGCAAATCTGGAAGCTGCATCTGTCTAGCAAAATGTGGCTGCAGATTAAGCTGAAGCACCCCAGAATAGATAGTGTGGTATTATTTCTAACCACATGTCAATGGTAATGGAATCATATTTCACAATATTTGATGAAGTAACGTGTTCAGCAGAACTTTTCATAGGCATCAAAGACTGTACATTTAGAGCAAAATACTTCTCAAACAGTAGCCAGTAGTGAAGATTCAGCTGCTTTTTGCAAGAACAAGACCACTACGGGTGAAGGCATCTCTCCAGGGCAGCAGTACACTTTGCTTAATGCGCAGTAACTGAATAATCAAACCTGAGACCCGCAACTTCTCTAATCCTCTGCCTCGTTCTTGCCTGACACTGGCCTCTTATTCAGAAACTGTTTGTCAGGACTCTGACCAGTGTCCCCTCTCCATTCTTGCTGGGCAGGGGCTGAGGTGCTGCTTACTTTTGGTCTCCTGCTACCAAAGGTTTTCTGCTTCCATGGAAGTGGCAGCAGGAGAGGGCATGTGTCTTTGTCTCACCTGCCACCATACACAGCCCAGCGTGTTTACTGGCAGGCAAAGCTAAAACCCTGACCAAGTATAGAACTGCGGCAGCACAGACATATGCTCTGGTTTCCTTCTCCCACAATGTGGCCAGTAACCTTCTCTAGAGAAATCCAGTTTTAGCCCTTTCAGTTACAGAGAAATTCCTTAAGACACAAAGGAGACAAGCATCAAAAAAACAATGCCTCCTTCACCTGCCAGAGGTCCTAACTCAGGTAATTAGGATAAATGTCCATTTATTCAGTGGCGTAATAGCCCAAAGCTACCAGCTCCCAAAGGGTCAACAGTTGCATTTGCTGCCTATCCCCTTTGCATCTCCTATGTATTTACTTTTTTTTCACAAAATACTACCCACTTAATTCTTAAGTTAAAGTAAGAATGGATTCCCTGCTGTGCCTGATAGAGCCACACTCAGCATGGAAATGCCTGGATGTGTCTTACTCAACTGGTACAGATTTTGCAGGAATTCTGCTTTTAGTTAGCTCTGCCACAGAGCAGGAGCAGTAGAGGAGAGTACCAGACACTGCTGCTCAATGGGAGGTGGCACCTCCCAACACAGTAGCTACGACTTCGAACTGTTCCTATAGCCGTTGCAGCTTGATTGCTCAAAACTTTCTCACAAAATCCACACCATGGAAAGTAATGTCAGAAAAAACACGGCACTTGTTTTGTCTCACCTCCCATGTAAATCATACTTCAATTTGCAACTGCTGCTGCTATCAATTGGTTGCACTGTCACACCAGTAAGGCATGTAACAGAGGCCTTCCCGAAGCCATGGCCAGCTTTATAGACACCAGTAGCTGGAACAAACAAACATGCTGGGATAGACTTACGCCCCTAGGTCTCAGCATGGTTATATTCTCATGTACTAGATGCCCAGTACTTATTTTTGGTAAGAGACTCATTCATACACTGTTGTCCAAGAGAATTCATTCTAGCTGCTCACCCTGTGCCTCATTAAGATGGTTAGCTGTGCTATTTTTGTAGTGGATTTCTTCATTTCAGTGGCTGTACAAAGGAAGCAGCTGAGTATAGCAATTTCAGGCAAAGGACCCCTTGTGGAGTTCCAGAAAGCTCTTTTAAGTGAGGCTATTTTAATGATCTCTTCACTGTCTTAATAAATTTTTCCATTTTGTACACTTGTAGATCTAACTTTTGGTGGGATTGCAACCTTGGCAGCTGTTGGTGAACTCCTGAATAGCTCTCCTTCCAGTTCAGCTGGAAGGAGAGAAAACTTTTAAAACACAAAATTTCTTTCCTGTAGCTCAATACAGGGTAACAAACTCTATCTGGGAAGGACAGGGCTCTGCACCTGAGCCTTATTATATGTGTTAGAGCAGCCACAGAGCTACTACTTGAGACTGGATACCAGTCACCGTAAGAGCAACTGGTAAGAGACAGCTTAAAGGTCTTTACAGACCTTCACAGACTATGCCAACGTGGTTTGCCCAAGAAGGAAGTGGCTAGCCCAAAGCTGTGCAGATGAGGCCACATCAGCTGCTGCTCTCAGGACACCTCTCTGAATTCCAGATGTGAATCCTCTAAACTTCCCTCTGTCGTTTTTCCTGTAGTGCAGCTCCCAGGGCCTGGCCTCCTGTTTGTTTTTCTTTCTTTTTTTTTTTTCTTTTTTTCCTGTGGAAATTCCTGAAAGTCTTCCAAGAGGTTAGCAAAGTGTTATCTTGCAGAACTGCCAGCATACCAGGTAGAGAAAATCTTAAGAGATCAAACAGCCCTTAGAGCTTCCTGCCAGCAGCTGCTTCTGAGAGCAGCTTGTAAAACCCAGTGGTGATGGCTGTGAACACAACCCCTGGTCTTGCTTTGGTCTCAGTCCAACACCAGAATCATCACCTACACCTAATCCAGACCCAACCTGAGGTTTGCAGAGTACCCCAGGCTTCTCACCTGTACAGCATGCCAATCAGGGTGCGTATAAAGGGGAAAGAAATTGTTTATATTTTTTGGAAAACCAGTTGCCCCCGCCTTTTTTTTTTTTTTTTACTTGAAATTAGATTAGTAATTCCCTTCAGGATTTCAGAATGTGAAAGCTTGGATCAGCTCTAACACTCACACATCATAATATACTTTATGTCCTTATTTAGGGCCAAACACTGATCCAAGTGCTCAGTTTTCAGACAATCTGCTTATTCCTTGGCACAGCCTCTCTATTTCACAAGTACCTAGGCAGACCAGCCTGTCAGCCAGAACCTGGCACTCCTATAGGCAACAGGAGGAAGAGGGGAGAGAAATGTGATTTTGTGATCACCAGTTCAGCAGATCCAGTTTGGAAGAGAAGGAGCAAATGAGCAAGAGCCAGAATAGGGGCAAGAGCTGATCTTTTTTTTTTTTTTTTTTTTTTTTTTCCTGGGGTGAAGATGGGGAAAAATAAAGTAAGCTCATGACTCTGACTAACAATCTGCTCCCAGGCAGTGTAATTCAGTGTTACTTTTTACTACAGGCTACTAGCAACACCTCCCTAAATATGCGTGTATTTAACTCTGGTTGGTCCTGAAGGTCGTTAATTTTGGTGTCCTTCTGTCCCATTCACAAGCAAGCCCAACCCTTGCTGTCAGAAATTGTGAGTTCCTCTGATCCTCCCACTTGAATGTTGGAACTGTGGATGCAGATAAGAAAGAGTAATGCTCATACCACTTCTCCCAGTGGGAAGTTCAATAAAAAGCTTCCCTCCATTTTTGAGGCAGTTCCCATAACCGATTCCCTTTGCTTTATTTAGGCATTTCCTCATTCTGTTTTTATTCACTGTGGTATTACGAGCTCATACTCAACTTTTTAAAATGAAAAGGAAACTTTAAAATTATGCTGTCCCCTCATTGATGCAACATTGCTAGGTTTGGGGTTTTATCTTTTCGCCTGTTCATTTGCAGCCCTCAGAGGAAGCATGTGGGAGTCATCCTGGCCTCCAGAGCGGCCATTCTGATACCCAGAGGTACACCAGAAGAACAAGTCCTCTCTGCTCTCTCTGCTGCTTTTTCCCTGCTGCTAAGGGCATTCATTACTGCTGGCCTTTAACACAAGGAAATCTTACTTCCTTCAGCCTGATGAGCAGATAGAAGAATCAGAGCACTAGCCTCTTCCTCTCTGCTTCCTGCAACAACATTGTCTTCCTTCTGAGGCCCCACCGTCCATCCTTGCTCTTGTGAATGAGCCTCTGTCACACATTAAACCCCACAACTGTCAAGTGTAAGCATTGTTCAAATGATGTCTCTGTTTCCCTTTGCCCTGCTTCCACTCACCTTTATGCCTCTGTCCTCCTCCAGGTTTGCCTCATTTCCTTTTCCTTTTCCTGTGCCAGGCACCCATTAAACTGGAGCAGAAAAGGAAAAGAGGTGTCTTGTACAAACAGGCATGGATATGGGACGTAACCATTGAAAAATCAGTTAAGCAACACAGCAGCACTCTTATGGGGCTTCCCTCTTCCAAGCACAGTGATTTTTCAGCTGGGGTGCAGCCAGCTTATAAATTTGCTATTAGACACGTTCATGGCAGTGTAAGCGATCAACAAATTAGCACCATTTAATTTCTTTTCATTGCATCTGTTGGGCACCATCCCATTCTCAGAAGAGAGCTGGATTTTCTTTTTCCTTTTTTCTTTTTTGAAAAAAAATAAAAAATAAAAAAACTTGGCATGCTCCAAGGAATACAGCAGTACTGCATCCCAGTACTGCAGTACTGCATCACGCCACACAGACCACATGGGGAGAAGAGGTCAGGGTGGGGCAAGCGCCGAGTTTTTGTTCAGTGCCAGAGGAGGCTGATTGGGAAGCGTGTATTGGCACAGCTCACCCTCCCACCCCACTTGCAGGCCCCTGAATCCTGTGAGCATGGATCCTGGGCAGCTTTTCCCAGCCCTCTTAGCAAGCTAAGGGCTCCTCACCCTGGCAAGTGAGATGGCTGGGACGGTGGCCTTCCCTCAGCCATCAGGCAGCTCCATGCTGGAAGCAGCTGTGGCAGCCTGAGCCAGCACATTGCCTCTGTAGACCTAGATCTGGTAGCTGCTTGTAGGTGGCCTGCCAAGCATCTCCAGATGGGAGGGCATGAGTCAACAAGTCCCATGCAACAAAATTATGAGCTCTAACTGATGGCCACGGCAGGAGGGTGTCCCAGTGGATTCTGGCTTGCATTATGACAGGTTACACCCTTTCATCTTCCATCTTTGGTGTCTCGCAGTAGAAATCATCTGAACTTTGTCAATGTTCTCCTATTTTAATGCATCAACGTGATTTCTTTCTTTTTGCAGCAGAATAACTGCAGATTTTCATCTCTATAACAAAGGTCAAAATCAGACCTGCCCTTGCAAAATTCCTCAAGGATTTTGGTTTATCTTTTACAGCTGTTGGACACTTTGTCAACTTTCAAGCATATCCAAGTGTGTCTTCTTTAAATGCATGTCTTGCTGGTTGACAGTGGTTAAACCATGATGAAAAACAGAGGCTTTGGCTTTGAAAAAGCCACATGGTTGAGTGAGCAGGAGTCTGGTAAAATTTAATTTATTTCTCTGCATTACCTTCTTTATTTGTATTTAAGAGGCTTTTTCTCTGGTGGGTGACATTTGGTAATTCACTTCACCTGCCTTGTTCCCTTTTAAATTGTATTAACCTACCCTGTCTATTTTTAGCCTCTAAGGTCTGCAAAGCAGGTGATGAGTTTTAGTTGCTCAAACCTCATGTCCAGTTTGTATTTAAATAGTAAAAATGTTCAGAGAAGACCTGGACATAGCCACAAAGTACAAATCTTCCATTGTGCCTGTGTCAGTTGTATTTTTACCATCATACTCCATCCAGGAGTTCTGCCAGGTACTTTCTTCCCAAGCAATGACTAAGGTGCATACTCTCTTGTAGCCAAAGATTGTCAGGTGAGAATTTGTTTAAGCATTCAGAAATTCAAAGAAACAGTTTGACTCCTTTATCATAATGTGGCTTATTTTAGAAACTAATTTGGTTTGGGATCCTACCCTAGGTATTTGCTGAAGGGGCTGAGCTGTGGTAGTGGTCTTGCAACGTGTACCCAGCAGCAAATGGCTCTGATGTCAGGGCAACCTGGTAGTTACATGACACAAAATAGTCAGTGACCAGTATGACTGACAAAGCGGTTAAGCATTCCTAACACAGACGTTATGAGATAAATTGTTCTGTTCTGGAGAAAAAAAAAACAACTAATCTCATATAAAAGCATAGATGAAAGGACAGTATCATTAAGACATGTCCCATCTAAGCTCTGTGTGGGTGAAATGACCTAATAACAATCTGATGAAACAATGTTTTGCACTTAAAACATTGCCCCAGATAAGTTCCTGCCGCTGCCTCTTTTTATTTTCAGTGTAAAACTAGGCAAGTTACTTAACTACAGGGTCTTTTAATTACTCAGCCCTAGCACTGGATTAGTGGGCTACTGTCTGCCATCCTTCCTCTTGCCTCTAGAGACCAGGGACTTATATTCTATTGTGTACCTTGTGAGTCCTAGTGCCGTGGAGCTCTGAGATTACTTGCGGTATCAGATGTTACTGTTAGAGAAGCACCGTGATTGGATTTTGTTTTTTTTTTATATTTGTGCTTAAACCTTCTGACCAAACGCAAGCAGGGGATACTCGCATCATGTCTGCTGCTTGTATGCTGCATCAGGATTATTCAACTGTATTAAGGAAAGATGTGTCACATTAGCACAAGCTGTCAAAGTGGGAGCTTTGAAGTGGGTTTGAGAAGGGAGCCTCAGCCCAGCATCAAAGTGGGCAGCAAGAGCTTAAAGGGTAAATTTGTGAAAGAAATAATAATATATAGGGTTTACACTGTCATATTGTTTTTCACTGGCAGAGGTCTATTCAGCGAGCTATCACATTTTCCACAGTGTCTGACTGTATGCAATAGGAACATACCTTTCCTGCCACCTAAACCAAAAAAAAAGTTGGCAAACTCTAAGTGCAACAAAAATACAGGAGCAACATCATGAAAGACAACATCAGTTCTGCGCTGCAGTAGGTTGTAGAACCCAGTCAGCCCCTTTTGTACCCCAGCAGGAGTAAAGAACCATCTTTCTTATGCTTTCTCTCCTATCTGTCATATTTTCTTTGTGATGCATGCATTTTTATGTCTGTGGTTAAGGAAAAAACACAACTAAATCAAGTCACTGGGCAGGCATGCATCAGCAACCATCATTTCAAAATCTCACATTCTCCACAGCATCTGTTTCTCCTGCAGATACTCAAGTTTTCCTGAGTGAGCTACAAAGGGGAGGGTCTCTCTTCCATAACAGATACGGGCAGTGAGTTTTGCAAGTTGGTGAGGAGCTTTATGAGGCTTTTTCTGCTCAGAATGTAGAATTTCTGGTGAGGTGGTGAGAGAGCTAAAGGCCTGTCCAGACTGAGACAAAAGGCGCACAATGTTAGTGTACNACAACAAAAACAACCCAGAACACAAATATATCAAGTATGCCAGAATCATTGCATTTCCCAAGCCACCTGAGGGCTCCTTGGAGACTGTGAGCTGGCCTCAGGTCACAGCTGCTGGATAATTCGGTGTGGTTTATGCCGGGTGGAAGTAATACTACAGATCAAGGGATTCAGGCTATGCCAGCTTTGTTTGCTGTTAATGGTAGACCAGCACACACGCTGGTTCTCAGCTTCCTCCCTGGCTAGGCTTAGCAGGATGTGTGTACTTTTTAACCTGGTTTAAAAAAAACAAAAGTCAGAATTGCAATCTTTTGCCTGCTTTGCATGACATACTGAAACAGAGATACAATTGCTTATCCAGTGGAGTTGTGTTCAGCCCAAAATTAGGCAGACAGCTGCAAAGGCAGCTCAGCAAACTGCACCCATTCTGCTGCAATATGCCTGCCCTCTGAAGAGCACTGAAGTTCAGGCAGACCTGCACACAGACTGTGGAGATGGCTTTCTACCACCTGACAGGCCCAGGAACCTGGAAGCCACAGCTGATCAGGGGCCTCGTGTAGCAGAAGCTGACAGGAGACAGCAGTGGTGTGCTCCTGTGGGAAAAACAAGACAAAGAAAACAAGTTTGTAATGTGCAAACAGCGTTTCCATACGCAGCACACCCAAAGCAATTCCCTTCTCCACTGGATGGCAGCAGTACTGTATCCCATTTTGGTAACCGTTCCGTCGACTGCTTAGCAGTGGAAATAAGTCTAGACAGTGGCAGACTGGGAGAAAGATTGTCTCTGTTGGGACTAGAAGAGATTCAAGATGAGCACGACAGAAAGTTTCAAGTACTTAAGAAGAAGAAGGAGAGAAAGGAAATAAATCTCCACAACTGGAGGGGTGATAGGCTCAAGCAGTGGCAGTGAAGCTTAGACTAGACTTGAAGGGAGACTTTCCTGCAGCAGTGAGGCAGCAGGAGAGGTGTTGGGGCCTCTATCAGAGAATGTCTTCAAGAGCAAGTTAAGCAAATCTCCACTGGGAATAATCTAGATACAGATGAGTCCATCTTGGGCCCAGAAGTTGGACTTGATGATCACTTACTGTCTGCCCTGAAATACTTGCTTGCCTTTCAGTAAGGGTTACAGCAAGAAGTGCAATATCTGGGCTATTCTAGATAGGCTTAGTTTGGAGGTCAGTGTCAAGTATCCCCTTTCCTCCCCCACCAACCCTTTCTGTTGGATCGTGTTGGATATACCATGCACTGTGGAGCTGGCTACTGGGTTTGCTCTCACAGATCTGCTTTTCTGGTTTTCTAGAGATGGATCCTCATCCTTGAATTCATTGTTCAACACCACCCCAGCAAGAGCTAGTTTCATGCTGTGCTAGCAGAGCCAAGGATGTGGCCATCGTCCTGCTCTGAGTGGATGATAACATAACAGTAGGATGTAAATGTGAAGTGGTCTTCTCATTCCAAATAAATATACTTTTATAAACCCAGTGCTTGGGGGACACATTGTGGCTATTTTGTCCTTCCGTCCAAGGGTGTGTCCTGAGCATAAAGAGCTGGAAAGCTATTTTGCACCCACATAAACCAGGATGCACTGACAGCAATTCCCTTGGGTTAAGAGCTGCTGTCATACAGTAGATTGGTCTCCAAAACACTGAAAGGACTCACCAAGCTGAACATGTTCAAGCTTCTCACCGTGTCATTATGCTGGTATTTAATGGTGACTCACTAGCAACATAGCAGTGACGGTAGCTGCCTTAATTCCTGTGGCTTCTATCACACACCAGCACAAATATTTTTACCATTGTTATCTCGAAAATAATGTTTGAAACATGTGAGCTCTCTCTAGAGAAGCTGCTGCCTCGTTGCAGGTCTCTGCTGCAAAAAACACACCAAGTTTCCCCAGTTTGATACACAGTGCCTACCAGATGGAGAATAATATTGCTGACATCCTCAGTAACTCCTTAATACTTGAGAAGGCTCTTGCAAGATACATTTCCACAAGCTCTGCAAGGAGGAAGATAGTCAATGGGCAGTGATGCTTATACCAATGCTGCTGCTAACTTATGAAAGGCAGACCTTAATGAAAAGCAGTGGTAGCACTTCAGTGCCTGTGTGCAGAAAATCCTTGATGCTGTTGTTTTTCTGCTTTTCCTCTCACATTCCTCGCTCATTCCAGCATATCACACTTCATCTAGTCAGTTCTGGACCATGGACACTGTATCTCTCTTTTTTGCTCTGAAAAAACATTTCAGGAACTGCTTGGCCAGGCCAAAAATAACAATGAATGCCTGAGTATCTTTCTCCCCCCGGTGAAGAGGAACAGCTGGGAAGCAGCTGAGTGTGTGACACCCTGGTAGCATCACCTCTGTGGTAGATCCCAGGAGGTTATGAGCTGCTGCAGCTCCACCTGCAAAATCTTGGAGACCCTAGATGAAGCACTGCGGTAACTCCCAAGGAAGTCTACAGCTACAACCCCCCATTCCTCTTCAGCTCCAGCTGGGCTGAGAGCTCACAATTAGGCCTTACCACTCGCCGTGCAGTAGGGTCTGAACACCTCGTGGACATGTTTCCTAAATGGACACGATAGTGGTATGGCTTGTACCTCTTTCACTGACCCTTTATAAATCAGAACTTGAATTCCCTAAACCACTTGACCAGCTTCCCCCTCTTTTTCTGGAAGACAGAACGGGTGCCTTACTTTGCTCTTACTAATTCATTATGGATCATGATTCCACGTAGAAATGGCACTGATCCATTCTTTACCTTTCCCAGTGAACAGCCTTTACAGCAAGAGAAAAAAAAATCAACCAGAGATAAAAAGTTAGGGGTTTTGTTTCCTTTGCTTGTTTTTTAAGCAAAAGAACACCATTTTAAAAATACTCAGGTTTGCTAGCCCGAATCTGGTTTTGATTATCAAAACGTCAACTTTAAAGTAAACCATGTCATTTTCTGTGTAAAGTCAAACAGTTTTCAGTTCTCATTCATACTAATACAAAGTGTGGAGAGTTTATCTTTATTTTCCTGATCTATCACAGAATGATGTTTAACTTGTCTTCAAAGCTTTGCAAGGAAAAAAATACCTATCTACACCACATCTGTCCAGGACTGCTATAATTACAATAATAGCTTGCTTTTTGCATTTGCATGTTTACTGCATTATAAATATGATAAACAGCAGTCCCAGTTCCCTGTGAGAATCATGAAGTATTATTGCAGTATAAAATAATTAATTTTTTATTAATTAATAATAAACCAGGTCTGGGTCCACACAATGCAGGCCCTGGGAGGAGCCACCAGGGAACAGGCTGGGGCACTGGTGGAGGGGCCCCCCTGCAGACCTCAGGGAACAGTGGCATCCCCCAGCCCTCTCAAGACCCCTGCAGGGAAAACCTGCTCCAGTTTCGAGGGTGGGATTGGACACTCTTTATCCTTGTGCCCTGAGCAGAGGTTGAAAAAAACA
>VXBW01005107.1:3907-32220 GCA_013400375.1 Thinocorus orbignyianus | reverse complement strand
CTATACAACTACCTGAAAGGAGGTTGTAGAGAGGTGGGGTTTATTCTCTTCTCCCAAGTCACAGGCAATAGGACAAGAGGAAATGGCTTCAAGTTGTGCCAGGGGAGGTTCATACTGGATATCAGGTAAAACTTTTATATTGAAAGGGTTAATAAGCATTGGCACGGGCTGCCTAGGGAGGTGGTTGAGTCACCACTCCTGGAGGTATTTAAAAGACTGGTTGACATAATGTGTAGAGATATGGTTTAGTGATGGGTTTTGTCAGTGTTATTTGAACTAGATGATCTGAAATCTCCCTTTCAGCCTAGGCAATTCTGTTATTCTATGATTCTATGAATCTACTGTCATAGTTTCCATCTCCCAAACTCAACAAAGACATCAAAGAGGAAGGCCTGAGTGGACAACACTCCTCAGCCCCAGAGAAAGCTCTTTTCTCAAAGAGGTTGAGAACCACACCTATGCAGACCTGAGGAAGCTCACACTGCTGCTACTCTTTCTTTGCAGCTAGATAAAAAAGAGATTTTGACTAGTTTGAAGGATGTGGTGCAGAATGAATGCTGGTTTCTAACCATTGCAATGTTATTATTAGCCCATATGCTGTAGACGGGTGGAGCTCATCTCTCCCACCCCTTCACTGAAAATGTAAAACCTAGTCAACCAAAGACCAAATACAGAGTATTTTAAGATGTAACTAACCAGGAAGGAAATTTTTCAGGAGGAGGAAAGGGAGATCATGCAAAATGAATCCTACTTTTGGTCCACCACTTCTTAAATATTTCTCATTTCAAAATCCCATCTGTTACCAAAACCCTTTCTGCTTATTTATTTGCTTTCAAAACTCAAGTGTCAGCTGAAAAGAAAGGTTTTCACTCAACCCTAGAGATCTGATTGTCTCCAAATGAGTTTTTCCCACTATCTTTTGTTTTATAAGGGAACAGTCAAATAAAAGATAGATTTTTAAAAATTGGCATGTGGGCAGTAAAATTAAAATAAGTATAAAGACCTATTTACACAAAGTTCCAGGCTTACTAGAGTCTAGTGTAGATAAGACACTGCTAGTTTTAGCATCTCTTGTTCTCCCCCTATCATTAACTACACAGCTTATTGGCATATGCTAAAATACACACAGAAGAGCTGCAGATTTAGTAGTGCCAAAGTGATAAGCTACATTGAATATCTATGGGAGCTCAGAACATCAAAGCCTTCTCAAGTGTTTTTAAACCTGGACTTAAATCTGTACCTACCTGACTAAATGTTATTTGGAAACCTTAAATGGCCCTCTACACTTCAGAAATGTAGTCCTAACGAAATGAGAAAGTAACCCCTCCTTTTCACGACATGCTCTCTGACTTGTAATATATATGTTATGTATGTATATAGTGTACATCAGTCATCATTGTGAGGCTAGTGGTATCAGATGCATCACAATATGTATCTCCAATACCCCACTCAGGATTTTAAGATGTATTCAGGTTTCTAGCTTCTTCAGAGGTGTTAGAAAACAGTAAGTAAAGAGGTTACTGACCTCCTCATAGGAAATACCCTTTTCAGTATTTGTTTGCTGATAAAAGCTTACTAAATACTCTAGTGTTAATAAGCTATTGAAGTCCATGTTTGTACTGTAATAATAATTAAAATATCACCAATGGGAATCTGGCCCTGTGTGAACAAATCCTTGTATGACAATTAATGTAGTGGTGGGGTTTGCTCCTAGAAACAATTAAGATATAATTGGATGAGTTGATCCAGAAAGCATATGATTTATTTATAAGGAGGTGCAGGGGGAAGAAGCAGCTACTTTCAGCATGGCACAAATTAGAGCACGAGAACAGACTACATTATTGCACTCTAATTAATTGAACAGTTTAACGTCTATTTTTAATTTAGTTTTTATCACAGGGAGAAAATGGCCTAATCATATGATTTCACAGCCTCAATTCCACCTCCACAACTCCTTGTGCAGCCAGATGATACCAGCCCCAAATACATAGCAAAGCAACCCTTGTTTATTGGATGGGACACTGTCACCACTACCTGCCTTCTCCTTGTGGCTTCATTTGCATGGTATCAGCTTCACATGCCACTGAAATGAGTTAATGCAAGGTAGAGCTCACCACATGGTTACAGGAGTATGGTCTGGCAACACACAGAAGAGCTGGAGCTGTTGGAAACAGTTTAATTTTAATTGTCCTGGGGACAGCCACCTACTGGATTACCGACTAAGCCTTCCTCCTCTGCCTGGGCAAAAATTGTCTCCAAAAAGCTGACAGGATGAGTAGCCTGGGGGTTAACCTGCCCTTCTGGGAGAGATCTCAGTTCATCTCCTTTTCTATGCCACAAGGTATCCTTCCTGACTGAGGGCTGGATTCACTGGCTCCCTTCTGTACTCTGTGTTGATGGTAAAGTCAGATGATCATCTTAGACTATTAAAAATCAACAGTTAGATTAAGATGTCCTTCATATAGGTCCATTATATGATTTTCTTCTTTATGAAATAGAAGATTAAAAAATTGAAAGAAAGCTCATGATGTGTACAAACTCTGCTATAATAGGGGCTTTAACGACACAAGAAAAGAGTATGTAAGGTCTCCAATATGCCTTAGATAACTTTCTTGAGGGTTACATATATACTGAAAAGATGACAAGGATCAATGAAAACACCTGTAGTTCCAAGTGCTGAGAGGTGACTGGCGCAGTGCAGAGACAGTACTAAAACATGGATGGGCTAAAAGTGCTGGTCTGATTGAGCTTCTAGACTTCCTCCCACATGTGCTTATACCTCTTGAACTTAAAAACAGTCTTTTCTTTTAGGCTTAGTGGTTACTCAAAACCACCAATAGCAACACCATTAATACTCTAAGAGCACACCTACTCTTTCAAGAGAATGACCAATCAAACAATTCCCCAAATCCCACAGTAAAGAGTGATCTGAAAAGTAAAGGTAGCACTCACTGAGAAGAACAAGATGAGCTCACAACACTTGGAAGAATCATTATGACCATGATGGGCAGAAATCAACTGGATTCAAAGAAGTTCCCTCCTCTTTGACAACCTCTCCGCAGCAAGAAAATGAACTGGTACCATGAGAAGTGAGCTCCATTGCTGTGGATCAGGTGAGCTGGCCTGCACCCTCGTCAGTATGGACTGGTTTGTGTCAACAGTGCATAGAGCTGGAAACTACTGGAGGGGGCAAGCAACGTTCATTCTGTGCCAATTTTGGCTGACTGGTGTCTCCTGGCACCTGAGTCAGTATCAGGAGAGCAACCAGACATGTGAACAGTGCCCAGTTTTGCCATCAGGCACTTCAACTTCTGCTTACTGAGTCTAAGGCTTTCCCATTAAAAGTAGCACATACTGTCTAAGCCCTCAGAAAAGCCTAAAGAAAACTGGATTACTGCAAACAAAAGCTTAGATGGAGCCTATTTATCCTTTGCATATTTATGACTACTTTTGCCTGCTGCACTGGGTGCTTGGTAGGGAGGTTGTGAAAAGCTGGCTATGCTGGCACCAAACACTTTTTCAAAGCAACACCAGTTAAAGCTTCATTGCAGTTTTCCAGCCTGGGTTGTTTTAAAGGGCAGAAATCTTGCCTAGATGCTTTCCAAAGGTGGTTATTTAAAAGCCCAGAGGAAACAAATTTCAGCATACATCAAGACCGGAACTCTTTAAACACCTATAGATGCCTGTGAGATGCACTTAGTTGAGTCAGTATCTCATTGGAAATCAGGGTTTAATCACTATTGCATCAGGAAAAAAACCACCACATTTTACTATAATGAAATATATTTTTCAGAGCTCAACCAACATCCCAGCCTCAAACTGTAAAGCAGAGTAAACCAGATCATCTACAACTTTGTGTATTCTATTAAAAAAGTGAGACAAAACATAGGCACCACTGCTTAAAGATGGTGAACAAACTAGTGCAAGTCCTGAAAAGGCTGGAGATGTCTTGTAGAACAAAGCATCAGCTAAAAGAATGAGTAATAAGTAGGTGCCTCAGGCCATATCTCTGGCAGCTAGGACATGCAGACATGTCCATTACCACCTTTTATCTTTTTATACAAGCCCTTCCACCTCTGGCTGTTGCAATAAGAATGGAATCGAAAATCAAAGGAATTCTTAGGAGGGACATAAAGCCCCGTGTTATGCATAAGAATTTACTCATGGAAGTGGATAGTCTTGGGTAGTCTGTAATTATTGGTTAATATTATAGGCAGTTTTGGTTCATTATCAAGTAGTAAAAGAAAGTGAAGAAATGACACTTTTAAAGTTTTGTCCCTTTACAATGCCAAGTGAGTCACTGTAGTCTGGCAGTCCATAAAAGTCACATTCCTGGTTATATTGCTTAGTGATGAAGAGATTCCTAATGTCTTTACCAAGTTTGGTGAGACCCAAAGTCAGTGTGAAACCTCAGCTATAAACCAAGTGTGCATCTAAACTCTGCTTCCGTTCCGCACACAGATCTCTTACTATGATGCATCTTCCTGCATGAGGCAAAACTGAGACATCCTTGAGTGCTTCCTTTTAGGAGGATGTTATTCAATAGTATAGAGATAACCTTGGCGTAATAAAAAGTCAATTTGCAACAATATTCAGATAGACACTGTGTTCAACATTTTCCTATTCAATATTTGTACTGATTTGAGGGGCTTGAAAACATTTTCATCAGTTTTTAGGTGGTAAATGAGAGGTCCTGTGGACTTTGAAAAAGAAGGCAAGAATTCAAACTGATCTGGAAAAAAATAGACAATTGATCTGGAAAAAAGAATTTTAAAAGTTACTTAATTGTCTTAAAAAAAAATAAAGAAAATCAGGCAGGAATAACCAACAGTACAAATACAAGAGAAAAGTACCTAGGGGTTATAGCTAGTCACGAACTAAATGTAAGCCAAGAGTGATACAGGCAGTATATGCCTAGATACAGGGACAGAACTCTTATATCTATCACAACTGAAGTTATCCACCAACTTCTTCACACATGTAAAGTTTTATGTGTATTTATTCATTGGGCATTTTGGGGCATCACATTTGAAGAAAAATAAGCATCTATTGTAGTAAATGCAGAAAATTGCCATGGTGTGATTTAAAAGTTGGAAATCATGACATGGAAGACAAGCTGAAACTAGTTGCTGTTTGTTCAGTTTAGAGGAGAGCGGAGGGTGGCATGAGAGCAGCCCCCAGCTACATCCTAGGCTGCTCTGAGAAAAATGGAATAACTTACTCTCTATTTCTATTGCAGATGGGACATAGAATTATGTTGTGAGTTGCAGTAAAAGGTCTTTAGCTATGTCTTCAGGAAACAAACATTAAAACAGCAGGAACAGCTGAGCTCTAGAGCATGTGTCACACCTACACCTCTGGGGAGATTGAAGAAAAGATTAGACAGACTTCCATCTCGGATAACTTGGCCAAGGTTGAACCAGCCTTGAGGCATAGAGATGGAGTAGATACATCTTCCAGGCCAATATTCTGTGGTTTCCTGTTTATAAATTGATTTTTTTAATAAACTACCTTCATCAAAAGGTGATTTATGAAGGGATTCCTGATGCGCAGATTCACTTCCTCTGTTTTTCTCAGGCTGGTTTGTGGATTTCACATTGCACACAACCTGAGAGCAGACTTTTCTAGCTGTGATCACTGTGAGCATGTTTCTTGTTTGGAGAATGACACAGCTGAAGATGATGGCTTCAGAGCACAAGAAGTTCTCACAATATGTAAGGTGGAAGAATTTTGAAGTCTCGGAGGTTAATCACATGGCAACACTTCTTGGTGTTTTGCTTAGTGACAGCCTAATCCACAGGAAAACCCAAACTAAGGGAAGAGATCAGCTGTAAATCTAAGCTCATCGGCCTGACCTTTCTGCTGCAACAAGCCAAGCGTGTTCAGCTACAAGCTGCCACAGCTCAGCTAGTACAAGTCATCTCCTCAGGCTACAACTGGTTATGTTCTTGAGCCCCAACTATCCTGATGTTAATTCCCTAGCTATTAACTCATGAAGAGCTTGAAAATCCTGGAGCAGTCGTGTTTAGAAAGACCATACTCCTCTTAGCCCTTTGATGCTGGAGGTCTACGTGGAGGCAGAGATCTAAATTTCACTTATTTTTAGCAGAGATTAATTAATTAATTAACTAACTCTAATTAATTAGCCCTTTAACCCCTCCCTAAATATCCTCACATAATTCAACTCCTACTCCCAGTTCTTGTGAGTCTACGAGAAATTGTGGGCTTGCTTGCCAACTGCATGGAATCAGTGTGAAATCAACAGTTGGAAGCCCTGTGGGCTGTGTACCTGCAATGGATCATTTCCTCTGTGCTGGGCATTCAAATGCAAGATCACACACTCTAATTTAGATAAGAAGGAAATTAGCTGCTGAGAGGAGAAGAATGGAGTCAGAAGAAGAAAGGGGTAGGAGGAATTTCCTGTTGAACACACACACACAGAAAAAATGAAATAGCAGCCAGAAACCCACAAAACATATGTCTTACCCCAGAGCTGCTATTCACTTTTATGATTCCTTAAGGGACAAGAGGGAGGGATGTATACTTTGTATGGAAGGATGGCAAACCATCACCCTATCTGAAGCCAGTGCTGTTAACGGAAAGACACCTGTCCACCTCAGTAGGCGTGGTGATTTTAAAGACTCGATGTGATTTGTGGCAAATGTTGGACAGGAAAACTTTTGTTCCATCCATCAGTCTGAGTGGATAAGGGCCCACATCCTTAACTGCTGTCCAAAAGCGGTGCGGCTCATGATTGTCTGTACAGATATGCTTCCCTAACACAAAGCTTAGCTGCCTGCCAGCAAAGTTCCCTTGCTCTAATTTTGGACTAGAGATAGGAGAAAAATTCCCAACAGTGTTGCTGTGGCACTTCAATCAAATGAGTGTTATCAGAGAAAGGGGGAGGGAGAATCAAACAGCTTTTCTCCCAGCATCTCTTCTTTCTCCTTATCTTTTTGTCTCACAGCCTGAAAAGCTGTAACAATAATATGTTTTGGGGTGCTTTTCTTAAAGAAAAACTTAAGCAGGGGAAAAGAACCCAAAACACTAACTCCAAAAGCACAGCAAACTTTCTGATTTTGATTTTGTTCAGAAAAACGTTTGTAGGAAACTACTGTTTCTGTTCAGA
Source organism: Thinocorus orbignyianus (assembly GCA_013400375.1). Taxonomy (NCBI): domain Eukaryota; kingdom Metazoa; phylum Chordata; class Aves; order Ciconiiformes; family Thinocoridae; genus Thinocorus; species Thinocorus orbignyianus. Next base: position 25,091 of record VXBW01005107.1, on the reverse strand, counting down.
AAATTATTCAACAACCCCCTCTTTCCTTCCAAATGCAACGTTTCTCGTGGTTAGTTGTTGTCATGTTTAAAGCAACTTGATAAACATAGCAATTATCAAGAAATAACTCGAAATTGTTATTTCATCTTAAGAATTTCAAAGCTTTGAAGTTCTTACGCTACATTTGATACTATCGCTATTACTTCATTCCTCTGGCAATAGCACCTAGCAACCTCAATCATTTTGGCAGATGTTATGCAAACATATAGGCCCATTTACACTTTTCTGCATGTCAGCCAGTGAGCTCTTCTTTTATTGTTGGGAGCTATTTGCATAGCTGGTTACTGTTACTATGCTACCTGCCTTTCAGACACTCTTGTTTCAGCCAGATCTCTCAGAGAGCTTCTCTAAGTATAAGGAAGCCAAGACTCGGTTGAATCTCTCTTCAAATTGTCATAGTTCCCAAGACAGTTTTTTCATGTCTTTGGGCTGCCTCTTTTCAAAATCGGATGCACCAATGCAGATAGGTCAGAAGAGCTCAATGCTTCTAAGCGCTTGCTGGGCAGTATGTCATTTATATTCCCCTCACTTTTAGAAACCCTTCTCAGGGCTTTGTTTGCTTTTCAGCTGCTGCCAAACATTGTCCAGATGGTCTTAATGTCACATCACTGTAGGTCTTTTATTTTCTAGTCTGTTCTCTGTTTTGTCCTTCCTTCTAAACGAATGCCTCTAGGACTATTTTTGGCCCCTTACTTCATTTCCTCTCCCTTCTGTACATCAAACTGGGTGAGTCACTCATCCGTTCAGGAAACCTCATCTATTGCCCCAATTGTTTTGAACTGAAAGAAGGAGAAGAGCAGTCATCTCCAGACGACATTGTTTGTGCTAACCCAAAGTGGCTCACTGAGGGCTCAGATACTTAACACCAACTAGTTGCTCTGCACACATGCAAGGCTGCCATAGGGTGTGCAACTGACTGCTTCTCCAGGAATGTTCTTTGGAGAGGCAACATCTTGCCAGGATCCTGTGGTTATCACATGCTGCTGAATTTTTTTAACAGTACCAGGAGATCCAGTTCTCACCTACACATGCCTGCAAAAGGTACCCATGTATGCCAATGGAAGACAGTATACAAATGTCTAAATGTGAACATTCAGCTGAGATTGCTCCACAGGTAGAATAGGTAAAGAAAGATGCAGGAAATCTTTGGATCTTAAATTCAGGCAAGTTGACATTTTCCTCTAGCATTTTTATTACCAACATGATCATTAAAAACTTTCATTTCCCTTCCTTCTTTATTTCTCTCCTGGATTACAAGGAACTATTAAATACAACCCCATCATATTTATCTCTTTTCCATTCCTTTGGTCCCATTCCCATTTTCAGGGAAGAAAACTTTAATGTCTTCTACTACTTCCAAATTCTGAGATACTGTTTTCCCAAGCCTGTTGCTTTCATCATTTTCCTTGGTTTTGATGTTGTCCTGTCTGCTCAGATTTGGTTTTAAAACCAAATCCTATCTAAATGTCACATTCCTTCAGAACAGGCAGCTCATTCTCTGGGTTGCTACCGTCAATATTGGCAAACATGAAGGCAAAGAAGTTCTTTAAGCCTCGAGGAACAGCAACTCCCACTCTTCAGAGGTGGACTAGAAAAGGCTTGCAGGTTTTGGAAACAAAGCTGTGCATAATGGCAACCTAGAGTTGTAGACCCATTTGGAACCCTTAGCACAATAACATTGAATCATGAAGGGAGTGGAAAAGATTTCAGATTTAAAAAAAAAAAAGAAAAGTCTATGTTCTGCCTCTCTGTTGAGGAAGAACAAGGTCAGACAGGTCTCTCACCTGTTTGCTATCAGGCTCTGAGTCATTGTTGCCATAATTTACCCTCATACTCCACTATCTCAGATGTCAGTAAAGCGATCAGTCCTCCTCATCTAAATTTGTTCCTGTTCCATAAATCCAAGCATTGAGACAAAATGGCAGAAGGGTGATGCTTCTCTTCATTAAATGCAGTGTGAAACAATACTCAGCACCTCGAGCTGTGGATCTCTTATCATATTTTGATGGCCAGCTGGACTGAACCGGTGTATCATGGTGGAAGTCTAATGCTCTGAAACTTTAAACCCCAGGAAAATGGGGCCCATTTGTGTAACTGGGTCCTAACTTGTCAATCTCCCTGCTGTTAGCTGGCCTATTGCACTGTAACCACTTGTGTGAGAGATGTCGGGTGTACTGGATCATGCAGTTGGGTGCAGTTCAGAGATGTTCAAACCAGTGCCAACCAACCTCACTCTGGCATCAGAATAACCTCGTCAGTGTCATACCCGAGCTAACACAATTAAGGGAGCTGAAAACACTTTGTAAATAGAAAGGTTGATTGACAGCGCCTTAGGAGTCCCCATGTTGTGTTCAATTGCCATCAGACTTTGTTAGACACACAGCCAAATTCTCACACTGCTTACCTACCAGTGTAGATAAAATCCCCTCTAATTCCAGAGAAATTACTTTGGAGCCACATACTACTGTGCTAGGCAGCTCCGAAGAGGATAACTTGGTGTCTGCTCCCTTGCTTGGTTCCAGAATTACAAATCCAGCTGGAAAGTGCTGCAAAACTTTTCAGTGAGCAAACAACCTTTGTGTGCTTACCAACTTAAAACATGCAGCAAAAACTTCTGTAGCCAGCAAGCCAACAAGGTAGCAAGATGATGAGGCTTGCAAGCCCTGCATATGGATTAATTTTGATAAGAAAGTTTTTTCCATTCAATCAAAAAAAAATGAAATCTACTTCACAGAAACCCCAGGCCGACCTAATTTTTCTGAAAGCACCCAATTCCCATAAATCAAAGGCACCTGCAGCCATTCAAAACCTCTGTGAAATCAGGACAACTCTTGGGCTTTTTCTGATTTCCGTGAGTAATATAGCACAGCAAATGCAAACTAAAAGATCCCTCCCTGCCTGCCTAGTAATCTCCTGAGAGACTTGCCATATGTCCTAGCACAAAGCTGTCATTGGATGATGGGATCAAATGGCATCCAGGTTAAAACCAAAGCAAACCTTCTCGGTGGGCTGGGAAGTGGAAGGTCTGATATTATTTTTTTCTTTTTTTCTTCTTTTTTTTTCTTTCTTTTTTGTACATACACAAAGTGACTTTAGGCATATTTGTCATGCTCAGAAAATGAGAGTGAAACTGTCAAAGGTCACACTGCACTCCAAGGACCCTGCCTGCCCACCGACATGAAGATCTGGGACCTAACATCTTGAACAACAGAGTTGGATACAGGAGCTTTTCAAAGCCATATTTAAAGCAGGGACATATTTCATAAAATTTAAATTAAAGAAAATGGAAAANTCATCCTCTTGACACTCAGATCCCACCCTCAGCATTATCTTCTCCAGACCAAAAAGACCCAAGTCCCTCAGCCAATCCCAACCCCATTTCTAATCAGGCTGTGGGTAGTGGGAGAGTATAGTGATATACGTTTGGGACTGCAGAAACCAAAATCCTCTGGTGCAAAAATTGGCAGTGGACTTACCACTCCCTCTGTCTGTAACACAGCTTTAATTTCTAGAAAGCAGAGACAACATTCCTGACTACTTTGGTAAAATCCTCAAACTATAGATATTGTACTGTGTTGTACCGTTTGCGGCCTGGAGCCTGATTCAGGATCCTGCATCCAGCCATCCTGGTCAGTCACAAGGTTGCAGATACCCCCTGCTGCAGAAATCACCAGTATCAGTGCACATATTCAACACAAGAAAGGTACATATAGATGGAGAAGAGTACAGAAACAACAAATCCATGGGTCAACATAGGTCTGCCAGTGATCTCAGCGCAACAGACATCCAAGCACTTTGAAGGCAGCTTGCGAGGACTCCATGCCAAAAAAAAATAAAATATGTTTTATTCCCCTCTAGAGGGAAGACAGGTTCAAGAAAGCTGGTTAATATTCAAGGATCACCTCCTCCAAACTCAGGAGCAATGCAACCCAACAAAGAGGAAGTTGGGCAAAATGCCATGAGGCCTGCAGGGATGAACAAGAAGCTCTTGAACAAACGCAAGTACAAAAAGGAGGCCTACAGAGGGTGGCAGCAAGGACAGGAAGCCTGGAAAGATTACAGAGAAATTGTCCAAGCAGCCACAGATCAGATTAGGAAAGCTAAAGCCCTGGTAGAATTAAATCTGGCCAAGGATATCAAGGGCAACAAGAAAAGCTTCTACAGGTACATCAGTGATAAAAAGAAGAGTAGGAAAAGGCAGGCTGTTTCCAAAAGGAAACAGAATACCTGGTTACTCAAGATATGGAAAAAGCTGAGGTACACAATACATTTTTTTGCCTCAATCTTCAAGTGCTCTAGCCTCCCCATCCAAGTCACTAAAGGCAAAGTCAGGGCCTGGGAAAATAAAGAACCACGCACTGTAAGAGAGGACCGTGTTTGAGACTACCTAAGGACCTGATAAGATGCACCCATAAGTCCTGGGAGAACAGGCAGATGCAGTTGCCAAGAGACGGCTGAGACGGTTGGGGTTGTTCAGCCTGGAGTAAAGAAGGCTCCAGGGAGACCTTTTAAAGGCCTTCCAGTACCTAAAGGGGGCCTATGGGAGAGATGGGGAGGGACTTTTTATCAGCAAGTATAGAGATAGGATGGAGGGTTAGTGGATTTGAACTGAAAGAGGGGAGATTTAGGTTAGATATTAAGAAGAAATTTTTCACTGTAAGGATGGTGAGACACTGGAACAGGTTGCCCAGAGAAGATGTGGATGCCCCATCCCTGGAAGTGTTTGAGGACAGGCTGGATGGGGCTTTGAGCAACCTGCTCCAGGTTGAACTAGACCGTCTTTAAGGTCCCTTCCATTCCAAACCATTCTATGATCTTTTCAATGATTCTATAAAGGATTTGGAGGAGAAGAGAGGGTAGCTTTGCAAGCAGTGCAGCAAGCGGGAATGGTATGAGAGAAGCTATCAGGTGCCTGTTTAAAAGCTCCTCAAGCAGGTGTGTTGGCTGAACATTCAGCAGACCCTGAGAGCCAGGGGAAGCAGCAGTTTTGTGTCTGATGATGGGGAGAAAAAGCAGCTAGAAGATAGATGCAGAGACAGTTAAATAACTAAACAATCACTGCAACAATGGTCTGGACAGAAATTACTAAGGTGAAGTAGTGTTTGTTCAGGTCAGAGGAATGTTTTGGTAGTAATTGACATGCAAGAGTTTTATTTGCATGGGTGAGTAGGAAAGGCTGATTTTTGAGGTGTTAAGCAGATTGAATAGCCAAAGTCAGAGCATGGTCTGAATACTTAAGTCTGGTGAAAATCACAAAGCAAAAATACTTACGAATGGTCTTTCCCCACCTTTATTATTATTATTATTATTATTATTATTATTACCACCATCATCATCATTATTTCATCAGTTCTAATAGATACATTTATTCTCCATCTGTCAGGCAGCTGCTGCGGAACTTGGTTCCTCTCTGTATATACAGCTACTTCGGTGACCCAAGTAATTACAGAAGTAATTCATAGCTTTTTTTCTTCCCTAGGCACCATGGAGACAGCAGGATATGGGTTTGGTCTGCGATTGTGGATCATCACTAAATTAATCCCTGAGCTTCTGTTGCCACCCTATAAAGATTAATGTGAGTGGAATGGAAAGCAGAGTTTTCCTCTCAGACTGTTCACTTCTGTGGCTTACAACAGAGGATGAACACATGCCACGTGGTTTCAGCACTTGAGGTAGAACATGCAGACCTGGCAGATGAGAAATAAGGGGCATGTCGTTGCATGTTGAGGTGCTGCGGATGGAGAGGTCACTAGCAAACTGAGCACACAACTCCAGAGTGCACTTCTCTAGACACTTTTGAGAGCAGAGCTGTGCTTCAATGGGACAAGACTGAGCCTTGGTCAGGGACATCTCTTCGTCAAGAACAAGTGTGCTTTCTTGTTTTCACACCAGCTAGAAGCAGAACACAATGTAAGTGCTACCATCGTCCTACAGTGTTTTGAATCCTTTGTGTCAAGTAGCACTCAACCTCAGAAGGCAACGCTCAGACCACAGTTGAGTCCATACTACTCATTACGTTTCACATACTGCTTCACGTAATGCTCAGCACTACTACATGAGACCCCTTAGCTTTGCAGAAACTCCAGCAGTACTCTATGCTTTTGAAATTATATATGCAGTGAGTTCCTGAAAGGTCTTCAGTTTTTTGCACTCCAGGTACTAGGAGCAATGACTGGCAGACCTTAACGGATTCATGAGCTGCAATTAATTTCACTCCAATCACCATTAGAAACATTATAGAGCTAGATCTAGAGAGCTCTTCATTGAGCAACATCTCAGCACCTTTCAAATCACTGGAAAAGCTCAGTTCTGTCACTGGAACCAAAGGATGGAATTTCAAAGTACCTGACCATGTAAATCTGCAGTCCTGCACACCCAATAGGGTAGCAAAGGGTAGCATGCCCCTCTGGCCAGATTCTTGGGGACCAAAGGGAGGTAAATCCATCAGAGTCAATGGAGAGGAACTTCACAAATGCTCTAGTCACACATTCCAGTTCACTGGAAAATTTCTCTTGCAGAGACACTGCAAGATGCATGTGAGTGCAAGTGTGAAGCTAGAAAAGTTGGGGGTTTGGTTTTTTTTTTGTTTGGGTTTTTTTTTTTTTTTGTGGTTTTTTTTGTTTTGTTTTGTTTTAGGTTTGTTGTTTTTTTGGTTTTTTGTTTTTTTTTTTTCTGCTACTGAGTGTGAATAGTTTTATCCAAGCTGCTTATGGATTGTATGCCAGCTCTTCAAACACTAGGTCTTCCCCCACCTTTTAACTCTATGTTCGTGAGCCCCTACTAAGCCTGTACTTGCTGGGCCCTCACCTTTCTCATTTTTCCCTGTCCAATGCATCTCTTTAATGNNTTGCATCCTGCATCACCTACATGCCACATCTCTGTCATGCAGTACTTGTCCTGGCAGTGCTTCAGGCATCACAGAGCATGATCTGGAACAAAAACTTAGTGCCACAGCTGCCCACATCAGAGATCAGCAACTCAACTGTCTCTGCTGTAGGTTAGGAAATATCATTTAGGAGGTGTTCTTCCATTGCATTATTATAATAGCACCCAGAGGTTTACTGTGTTTATTCAAGCTTCCTGGAGATAGTTTCACAGAACTCATAGTCTTTTCCTGCACCAGCATGAAGTGCTAAAGAAGGCAAGAGCTGACCAGTGTGGGTGATGAAGGAGATGTTGACAAAACTTCTGGGTTTTTTTGCAGTCTCCTTTTCTGAAGGGAACAGGCCACAGATGTGCAGTTGGGCAAGATGGGTGTCATTGTAAGGAAGCATTACAGTTTTGGGCATCATGTGATCCTCAGCTTCTCCTGAACCAAGGAAACCTACGCATAACTAGAAAGAATATTGAAGAAGAGCAAGTCCATTGACCGTTGAAAACTCTGTTTATTGCCCTTGTTTATATGTTTGGCAAGGTACAGAGAGAGGAAAATACTTGTTTTCAGGAAGGAGCTGGTGGTAGGAGACAATAAAGAAAGAAGGCTACTACTGTGGAATGGTTACATGTCTTAAGACATGTTCTGGCTCCCTGATACATTGGTATTTTTCAGCAGGATAGTGTGAGAGGCATGGAATTCTTCAGGATCCACTATTCGTGTGACTCCCTGATATCCCTTCTGGGCTTCAGAAGGTGAGAAGCCAAGCCTGGTGAGGTCATGGAAAATCACCGGGGAGACATTGCCAGATACTCACTGTCTTTCCTCAGCCTGTGCTGTTTCTGTAATCCTCACCTTGTCCTTTTCTCTGGTGCCCAGTCTGGTTCCAGAGATGGTAACAGAAGCTTGTTATCTCAGTTGCTTGCCACTTCACCAAGCTTCATAGAAGATGCCAGTATGAAGACACTGACTCCCTGTGTCCTCTGCTGCTGTGGCTGAGGCACCGTCAACCTTTAAAACAACCTTCTCCCTGTGTCTCTTATCCAGGTCTGCAGAGATGAGATAATATAGCTTTAATCCCTCCTGTTCAATCTGCTCCCATTAGACACTGCCACCCTCTGCACTATGTTTAATAGAAATTGGAGAACATGGATTCCTACTGCAGAGTATGTGTTTCACTTTAATTAAGTCTTCAGATGTAAAAGGGTATCAAGTGTCCCTGGAGCCGAGACAGGCAGATTTGTGGGACTCAGTGAAAAAACAGACAGGGCTGTTTGCCTGGGGGAAGGATGAGAGTAGGGACTGTGAGGGGACCTGCTTTGGTTAGATGGTGTGCTCCCCCAGTGGGGATGCTTCACACCTCCAGCTGTGACACCTACAGGGGGGCTTTGGTGAAGGGCAAGCACAGGCTTTTGGGTCACATCTATCGCAGGCACAAGGCCAAACATGATCAGACCCTGCCAATCTGTGGTGTCCCCCCACAGTGCTCCCCATGGAGGAGACTGGAAGCCTCTGTGGCCATACCAACAACAGGCAGTGGGAAGGAGAGGCTGGAGTCCCCAGCCAAACCGAGAGCAGATGCCAAATCCCAGCAGCATCAGCTCTGTGGCAGGTCTGAGCAGCCAGCTCTCCTCAGCCAAGGACCCTGCCAGCCCACATGTACAGCTAGGAGAGACGTGGCACACATCCACAGAGCAAACCCCAGGGATTGCTCTTAATCCTCCACTGCCTTGAGATAGCTCCTCACCTGCGTTGGCACACAGCTGGTGCCAGGGAAAAGGTGGCAGGGTCCCTCCCAGGGAGAAGAAAGGAGACAAAGGGTTTCAATCAAAATTGAAATCTTCCATTTCAAATTGAACTTTAAACAGTGCGTTTCTCTAAACAAAGGCCATCACTTTCAGGACTTCAAACAATTGAAACCAATTGTTTTGATTTGCAAGGAGATTCCAGCCAGCGCAACGCTCTTGCGTGGCAGGTTTTGCACTCGTTGAATCAGCAGCTCCCAGCAGAAAACCTTGCCTTTGGAAAGTTTCCATCCATCTATGCTTTGGAGACAGTGCTTAGGGCAAATCACACTGCCACATCAACACTGAATCATAGCTCAGATGGAGATGGAAACCTAGAGGATTTCCAGAGCAAGTTGGTTCACCACACCCTTCTTGCAAAACCGTTTCTCTACTTCCAGTTCTTGCAAAGGGCAATAAGCATTGTTGCAAGTGTTTACATTGTTACTCTCTGTGAAATTAGCAGGATCACTCTCACCACCACAGGAGCTTCTAGGTAATGCTAATTACTTTAGAGTTTTAGAAGCACTAAAAGCAAACCCGGTAAATGGTTACATTTTACTACAACACCAGAGAAAAACTCTACTTTAAATTGTGAATTTCCTGAAAACATCAGAATGTCAGAAACTTCCAAGTTTTGTGAAAACAGGTTGTTTTTAGCATGTATTTTGTGTACATCATTCCATGGTCACTGCTCTGACAAAAGGTAGGTAGTGAGAAGTAGGCAAAGAACCACCTAGCACACCAGTCCTCATTGTGAATCAGGTTTCAGGATCACTTGATTTTCAAAAGTCACACACACTTTGCCTGCCTTGAACCTCCTCAGGAATTTACTTTCACGTTATTCCTTCTGACCTAAACATGAACCATTGTGTGGTGTAGAAAACTGAACACAGTTCATCTGAACTTCACCCCCAAGCCTGACCTTTAAGACTGCTTTCCCTTTCAGCTGCTTGCAGCAAATCTCAATGTGTCACCATTAATGAGAAATATGTAACTGCATCAGAGGAGGAAAATAACTGGGAAACATACAGGTAACCGAGACAATACAGAACTGCCAGAACTGTGGCAGCTGCAGAGGACAACTTTATGGTTTGACATTATGCGCATCCAGGTGCATTGTCCGATTTATATACATTTTCCTGTGGGCACAAGAACTAACACAAACACACAAGGAAATTTTTTTATTATCATCACTTTGTGGAGAAAGTATTGAAACTTCTATTTCACCAATGTCTGTTTCTGGAAGGGGAAGAAAACTGGTGGATTCCCTTCCAAATTTTCTAAAATGCGTTAAATGAAGACATTCCTTCAAAAATTTTAAATCTACCATCATAATACAGGGAATTATGTAACTCCTTAGCCTGCCAGAACCTCTTTTAAATTAGCTTTTCCAAACTTTTGTAAAAGCTTCTATTAGCTTTCAACAACAATAACAGGAGCATAAACACTGTAAACAAAGTATTTTTTCCATGCTGAACAGTTTAAGAAAAATAAATAAATGAAAGAAAGACAGAATGGGGAAATCAGTGGAGTACAAAGACTCTCCTCGTTTCCATGGGGGCAGCTGCTTGTACTTGGTCTGAGTGCCTCGTGACTTCAGCAAAACTTTAGTTGAAGCCTTGAACTTCTTCAGACAGGTTATTGGCTGGTCTCAGCCCATGTTGCTTCCTTAAGTCTTCAGCACCCTGTAGGAGAAAGCACTTTCCCTGCTGCTGTGTGCTGAGTGACTTCCTACAACTTTGTTCAAGCTGGAGAAGCACAGCCCCAAGCTTCTGCCCAAGTACACAATCCTGCCTAAGGGACTGAGTTTCCTAAGTCCTGTTAAAATCAAAGTCTTGATATCCTCCAGGCTGCCTGGAAAGTTTTGGCCAAGTTTCATCAGCTAGATAGGATGAAATACACCATCTTGTAGTGGGAATATTAATTAGTTACGGTTCCTGAAGTGTGTTGAATCTCAAAATCTTTCATGCTATTGTATCTCTGTCTTTTCTTATCTGATTATGGGCTTTCTGGCCCCCCTATCTACTCAAACCAATGTTTTATATAAACCTGGAGTGCAGAGCCTGCACTGATGTTTTAGAGGATGAGCCAAGTGACTATCGTTCAAATATTTATTTCATGAGAAGTTAGAACATTTTGCACTTTCCTCCGCAACTCTTTCAAAAGCAGCTCATCTCTTCTTGCTGGAAGAGTGCCCATTGTTCATTTGACGCTAAAGATAGGGCTTTGCTGTTTTCTTTTAAGTCAGCGATTGGAGGGTAGAGAGCAGAGGGAGTTAAGCTTTATTATACTGCCTTGTCAAAAGAATACAACATTATGCAAAAGGCATGATGTGGAACAAAAAATTGCTTCCTTTTCCATGCACTTTCTCTCACTGGCATACAGATTTCAAATGATATTCTTCCTTCACTTTGTCTAGTCAATTGGATTTCAAATGACTGTCAATTAAATGGCAGGCACTTTGTGCACCTTGCTGCCTCAGTCCTTTAGGAAGCAGCAATCAGTTCTCTGTTGGCCTCAAAATTTCCAAATTAATGAGGCACAAGGATGTTGCTGTTTGTCTGGTTCTTAAATATGCATTTGATCTCTTCAGTGTTGGAACCTGTAGCCTGGAATGAGCAATATTCCCTCAGAGTAAAGATAGTCAGAGCGTTACATCCATAGAAGGGTAACTGGGGCACAGAGGCACTGAGGTGACACCAAGATTGCATGGAGAAGCAAGGACTTGGGCTTGCAGATAGACAGGAGGCAAACACAGTGGGACTGTGTGATCTACCCAGAGAACGGAGGACAGCCGGTCGCTTTTCTCTGTGGCTTTGCAGGATAAACCAGAAAACACAAGTGATGCCCCTCCTGATTTGTTTCCTAACAATGTGTCCCTACCTCCCAGCTGCTCGCCTCACTGCAGCATGTTGTGCAGCAGGATCGTTTTATAGCCAATAAAATGTTTCTTCGTGTGTGTTTATCATCCCTGAAAGTGGAATCCCTCGTGGCTGAATGTAGCTCACACGGTGTGCAGTGGGGAACGTATGGCAGGCTCCCAGCGAATTCCAGCGTTGAACATGATTAGCTTCCCTGTACCTCTGAGGAATAGTACCAGGAAATTGCTACCACTGTAAATTGTCTCAAATATGCACTTACTAAAGCCTTTAAAGAGCAATTACTGTATGTTAAATGAACACCAATCAACTGTAAAAACAGCAGTTATGTGGGTTTAATAGGTATATAAAGGAGAAAATCTCACCACCCTGCAATTAATTCTAAATCACATAAAAAGTGTAACTTGTACACTTATTGCTTATTAATACATAAAACATGTACAGCATGTTAAAACATTTAATTAGCACTTACATAACAGGCTAAAAGTTAAGTATCAAATTATCACTAAAATACTGTTGAGCTCTTCATTAACCATGTGAAACAACCCCCCAACACGCAGTGCTCCAGTCGTTCTAGCAATTAGGTGCTTTCAGCTACTGTTCAGTGGTTTTATATCAGCTGTGTCCCAAGCTCTGTCAGAGCAATGATATATTGTTCAGTTTTACTGTCTCCAGAATCACCTTTCTTACAGGATAGGACATTCCTCAGAAAGCCGGACGACAAAGAAGGCACAGCAAGAAAAGATACTCCTGAGCAATGTCTTCAGCCGTGATCTCCATCAAGCTGTGTTTAAAAATCTGGCCAGTAAAATACGTGTTAGCGTCAATTCACAATGTGGAGAACATCATCAATGCCTAAAAGCACATCAGGAGAGAGAAGAAAGTAAATCTGTAGTAATGATCCATGTGTGGGGAGGAGAAGATTAAAGATAAATAACACCAACAGGTGAGCTTGTTGCAGAGGCCAGAGAATAGGGGAGCTGAAACCAGAAAGCTGGAAGCCTCCAGCATCTCTAGGAGAGCGAGTGACTAAATATCGCAACAGGAGTTTGAAAAAAAGTAGGAATAGCAGGGGGGCACCTTAGACTTGACTTGCAGTCAAGACGGACACTTACTAGGAATCCCAGAAGGGAAGAAAATAATAACTAATATATGCCATTGGGAACTTCATCCAGTCATGCAGATTGTTGAGGGAGAGAAACCACAACATAGAATTACTCTTTGTTTAGTTTAAATCAGCTGCCACTATGCACATATGCCACATTAAAGGTGAAACCTGAACAAGTTCCCAGAACATCTTCCTGAAAAAGCCATCTGCTACCCAAGCTAATGTTATCATCCTCCCCATCACAATGAGTTTTGAAATGAAATCCATTTTCCAGGCAAGATAACATCCTCACCTCGGCAACACAGTGGGATTGTGGTCAGTTCAGCATACATTGTCTTTGCTGCTCCTTCCTTCTAATGGTCTTCTCCCCTGATACTCCAATGTGGGGTCCCAGACGTGGGAGTCATCACAAACTTCTGTAGCATGGGTCTTTCTCATGGGCTGCAATCCTTCAGGAACAAACTGCTCCAGCGTGGGTCATAGGTCCTGCCAGAAAACCTCCTCTCTGTCGGCCTCCATTCCTGACAGGAGCTCCATCATGGGCTCTCCATGAGCTGCAGCTTCCTTCAGGGCACATCCACCTGCTCCAGCAGGGGGTCCTCTGAGGGTTACAGGGGCACAATCTGCATCACCATAGTCTTTTCCACAAGCTGCAGGTGAATCTCTGCTCCAGTGTCTGGAGCACATCCTTCCCTACCTTCTTCACTGACCTTTGTGTCTGCAGACCTGTTTCTCTCACATGTTCTCATTCCTCTCTCACACCTTCCGTTGCACAACATTTTTATCCTTTCTTAAATTTGTTATCACAGAGGCCTTGCCAAAGTCACTGATGGGCTTAGCTTTGGCCAGCAGTGGGTCTATCTTGGAGCCAGATGGAGCTGGCTCTGTCCAACATTGGGACAGCTTCTGTTGTCTTCTCACAGAGGCCATCCCCGTAGCCCCTCTCCCCTCCTCTACCAAAACCTTAGCACATAAATCCAATACACTGCAAATCCCTGGAAACTGATCCATGTCTTCAATAATCATCAGCAAGGGTACCAGCAATCCTGATATCATATAGCCTGTAAAGTAACTAATTTGTGTTCTCAACAAGAGTTTGGACAACAGGAAGTTGCCCAAAGGAAAGAAATAGTTTGTGGAAGGAACATACTTCTCTCTCCTGGACCTGAACTGGTCTTGGAAGTTGTTGGAGGAAAATGGATGTTTTTCCTCTGTGACACTGCATGTCAGCCCTGTATTCTTTGTTCAGCAGGCATTATTCTTGGCCTGATATTTGTTGCTTGGTTTTGAGGTGAATTTAGTGTCCTCCTATGCACTGAAGAAGGTGTTCAGTGCATTTTTCAGGGCTGAAACAGTTTTATCGCTAGCATAGGTTGGCAGAATCCAGCTCCATGATGCACACAGTCCCTTCTGGTTTTACATTCTTACTCTGGCAAAAGAGAAGAGAAGGGAAGACCTTTGAGCTAATGCCATGGACAAGGACACCAGGATTTATTTTCTTGTTATGACAGACCTCCCCATGACAACATAATTTCCTTTACTTCCTACACTAGTTCTCTATCTAGCAAATGGAGATATTAAAACCTTCTTTTGCTCTGTCAGTAAGCCACAACTTGCTTGTCCCTTGGATAGTAAGATTTTTGGTGAATATTTGTGGCTGTTCACACTACAGCAAGCACTACAAAAATACTTGTGTGACATAGCTTCTTTATGCTATTGTCATGTACCAACACATTTGAGTCTTGTTCCATTTTTTTTTTCCTCTAACAGTAAATTACTCTCTTTGATTTGGTGTTGGTGATGAAGAATACTAGAATGCAATACTAACAGGCTTTTGCTCAAATTATGACTACTACTAATGAAAAGAAACCTGAGAATTAAAATAATTTAAATATATCATTAGCAACAGAAGCCTTCCTACTGCTATGGATCCTCCATAAAGGAGACCTTGAAATGGTGAGAGGAGACATTTATAAATAATTTTAAGCCCTTGTCTGTCACTGGAATATAAACAGGAATTAAGATTTAGGAACTGAGAATGCAAGTTTGTACAACTCTTCCTGCTTTGAGAGGACTCAAAGTCTAAATATTTTAGATTCAGTGAATGTCATTCACTACACAGGAAAGTTAGTCAAGAGAGGTCTATCACTACCTTTAAAAGAAAAAAATCCCAGCCTGAAATTGGACACAACCAGGACTAACTAAAGCTGTGCTGGAAACCTGCTGTTGAAGAAGCAAACAAGATTCCTCACTGCTCACAGACAGCTAAAAATGTCTGGAAAACATTGTGCAGAACAAAGCAGTCCAGCAATGAAACAGCTGCACAGAGAAATTGTTTAGGAACTATCAATTTAGATGTTCAGATTAGAGATGGATCTGAGCCACAAAGTTTTGATCAGGATTCAGACACGCTGTAAGTAACTTTTCAGTCTGATCTACCATGGGGACTGGGCAGTGTTCAGCTCCTGACTTCTCTAAATTTATGTGCAATTTGAATCTGAGAGGATATCTTACACCCAGCTCCAGCTTCAAGAGATTGGACACCTTTGTGGTGAAAAGTAGTTGTGTTTTACCTTATTTCGTCTTCTGTTTTGAGGTCTGTGAGGAAAAGCACTACATCAGCATGGATGGCAGTTACGGATAACCCCATGGACCGAAAATACTAGAAAGTGAGCTTGTACCGTGACTCTCTGGGTTTGCATTTTCCCTTTTCTATCAGTAACTTTCAGATGACATTAGACACCTGGAAAATATAAGCATAATGGCCAGGTTTGAGATACTTAAGCTATCTTGATAAAAAGGCAAACCACCTATATATGCGTAAGAACCAACCATGAAATGGATATTGTTATTTGCAGAAAGTATGACTAAAACACAGAATCAGTCAATAAACTATCATAAAGCAGAAACTCGCCTAAGGGCTGGAGAACACCTCGTCTACAATACACCCTTGCCAATTCATTTACAGGGTTTGCTAGTGTTCATATCAGGATGAAGCCCTCTGACACTGAGTCTGAACATCATAATTGAGAAACCTTAGAGGCTCATCTTATTCAAAGTTCTGTTTTTGCATGAAAATAAAAGTTGTCACCTCTTCTCTGAAGATATTGACCACCTGTGAGCACAGATTTTTTCCGTTGCTGACTGATAGTGGTACCTGATCATACTCCTACTTAAATGCAGAGTGTGAAATCATCGAGTTTGCTCTCCGGGGTGGCATTGAAAAGGAGGTCTACCTTTTTTGCCAAGCAAAGAACAAAAGATCTGCAGCAAATGACTGAAGTTGTCTGCTCCAGGTCAGCAGAGATTCCTCATGAAAAGCGACTCTTCCATGTCTACAATCAAAAAGAAGTGCCAGGAGAACCCATTTGTCACCTACAATATGAACTCAAATATTAAGTCCTGAACTCACACCTCCTGCAATGGACATCATGATTTTCAGATGTTTTCAAAACAACACAGATGCCAAAGGATGCCACTGAACCCCTGAGACTTCTGAAAATCCCACACAGCCATTATGAATGTTGAAAAGCAAGGAGGTTGCCAAGAAATTAAAGCATTTTGCTTACTTTTGCCACGATGTGTGTAACTGGGATAGTGGTTTCAGAAAGCCTTTTCAGTTATTCCACTTTTCCAACTCACTTTAAGGCTATCCCAGACTGCACATTGACCTTGGGAGCAGCCCACTAACTCAGGGACAACACCCATTTGATATAAATTCATGGGAAAAGAGCACCTCCTTGTCAGCTTTCCAATTAAATTATATGGAAAGAAATCTAAGTTACAGCATGAATCTCTGCAGAATAAGGTCCTGATTGCTAAACACATATGTTAAAAGTATTAAATAACAACACACAACTTGATCTGATGGTAAGAAAATAATTATACTTTTGCTACCACACTTAGTTGAGTTAATTACACAGGATATGATGTCTACATCTGATCACCTGTCCTTCCTGCTTTTGGTGGATCCACCAGTTCCTCAGAAAAGTATAAGGCCTGTTTAAATTCATTCACCCTAAAAAAGCTTTTTCCTCCAACTGAGATGAAAAAGCACACATCCTGTTTACACCTCCCCTCCAGAACAGACTAAAGATTGATGAAGGCAAGCACATAGATACTCTTCTGATCACCAGATGGATTATGTCTTGTCCCAACTGAAGCCTAGCAGACACCTCCATTTTCCTGCCTGGCTGTATGCTCCATCCTTCCAGGCAGGGACGGTGTCTGTATAGTCTCAGTCATGCATGCACATGAGCCTGGGCTTCCTCCAGTACCCACAAACATGACAATGTTCTCAGTGTCCTAAATACAATAACCCAACTCCTGCCAGCCTCAGCATGTCCAGAGTTTGATGACAGAGAAGCAGCTAAGGTACAGAAGAAGCAGACCTCATTTTCAAGCCTGTTTTCCAAGAGGAGGCTCCTAGAGTAATAGCAAGAAATACCCTGCAGCTGTAGCAAGACATCTCAAAGACTTCACTTCTTTCTGCAAGCAGCATGCTTTTAGTGTTGTGTATTTGTTTGCCTACGAGAAACCAAATCCAGTCTACTTCTGAAAGACTATTTTTATTTAAATCATGTGGTTTCAACAGTCACATACCTGAAATCCTGAAAAGTCTAAGCAGAGAAAAACATTTTTTTTTTTAAATAACACATCAAAGACTCATTGCTTTATGGAGCTTGCCTTCTAATTATCTACTCATTCATACAGACCAAAACTACCGCTCCTTTTACAGAAGCATCTCTGCTAGAAGTCTTTGGTGACTTCAGTCTGAAAGATTCCACGAAGACTTGAAGCATCGTTTGGCCCAGTAGCATAATATGATTTCATTCAGTTGCAAAGGAAATTTAAAATTTCAGTCCAACATTTTCAACACAAGCTAAATTAATTTGAGACATAGCTGGTAAATATATTTCTCCCTTTAAACACTACTGGGAGCACAACAGAACAGCTGCAGAGAGACACATTTCACTTAGATTTGGAAGTCATGCATGTACAGTTGGCTAGACTGAGCTAAACTCTTCATTAACAGAAGTGTAAACTCAATAGAGAATTCAAGGATCAAGCTGAGGCATATTTGCTTTTACACTAACTCTTCAAAGAGGCAAATTATTTGAGAAGAAAAAAAGCATGTCTCTTCTCATTCCAGCCGCTGACTTTGTTTTTTCCTAAGCATCCTAGCTGAAATGAATCAATCAGAATTCTTGACAGAGTATTTTATGTACATGAAATATGCATTTTATGAACAACATCAGAATATCATAGATCACACAACTAACTTTTAGGCAACATTTCCTTTTAGGATAATAAATAACTTCTTTTTCTAATTCAAAAATATTTTACCTGTCAGTTATCATCAAAGAAACCGAGAGTTCAGTAAAATTTCAAATGGAATCGGTAGCAAAACTAATGTAATGTATATTACTATAACATGAAGTGAATATGAAAGAGGTAGGACTCATTCTGCTTCTGTGCATAAAGCTATTGTCAAAATGGACTAAAACAAAACTTTTGTTAGGGACAGTTTATTCCCAGCCTGCTCACTGTGGGATTTCCTGCTTTTTCTTTCGGGAGTCAAGACACTGAACTAGGCAGGGAACAGACCTAATCTGATCAGTTCCCACATTCCACTAGAACAAAATAGATCTCAAACACAGTGCAGAAAAGCCAATAGTGCTACCTGGCACGTAGCTGCACACTCTCTCTGTTGCTACACAACGGAGAGCATTGCATGAGAAGTTGTTTTACTTATTTTTCATGCTGTTTTCCCCATTTTTTTTCCAAGTGGACAGTACTTTGGATTGGATTCCTCCAGTCGTAACAGGTAAGAACACTGGCTCAATCACAAAAGCAAAGCAAAACCAAACCCTCACTACACTGACACTATTTTGTTGGGCATAACACTTGATTTGTAGCCTATTGTGGGAGTGCCAGAGAAACAATATCTTCTCCTGTATGACAGCAATTTTCTATATCTAAGACCTATTTGATGCTGTCCCCTGCTAATAATTTTGCATATAAAACCATAAAGAAAGTCTGATAAAAGTTGCTTTGAGTCTGCTGAGAGATCATTGCCTTAGTTATCTGAAATGTCATGAAGTCTATGTATAGATGGAAGGCAAGCCTTTTGGTTAAAAATGACTGGACATAGGACAGACAGAAATCCTGGTCAAAGAGTCTATGAATGGTCAGTGAGCATGCCTTTGAAGTAGTTCACGTTCCACCAAAAACATGGGCTTGCAAAAAGTTGGAGACAAGATGGAGGTTAAGAGAATATCGAAAAAATATGAAAATAGGAAATTGGAATAGGAAATGGGCCTGGAAGGGAGTTCTGGAGGTCTCTGGTCCAACCTCTTGCCAAAACCAGAATTATTGCCAACACTACATGAAGTCAGTCATAGCTTTGTCTGTATGAGCCCAAAAAAACACCGGCAGTGAAGACAGCACGTGCTCATGGGTGCCCCAGGGCTGCACCTCTGTCCCAGTAGAAAAGTTATCCTATTGTCTGACCTGAATGTCTTCTCCCTTCATAGCCAGACATGCCTGTCCTGCATGCCTGATGAATGAGGCTTCCTTCTCTCCCTCTACTCTTGCAAAACACACACTGCATTTCCACACAGGTAACTAATGGCAAATGTAGCAGAAAAAACACCACCAGGGTCTCCAAACATCAGTTGATCGAAGTAAGCATCAGCCTTCTGTACCAAGACTTTGGCCAGGCTGCTTTCTCTTTGACTTACACCATCCATTCCTCACGTTTGGTTCACATGGTGTTTGCACCCATCTTTTTATCTGATGACAGTTTGGTAAGTGACAGATCAGAAGACAGTAAAAGTTTTACAAGCTGCATCCTGGAAGGCTAAACTCGGTGCTCCAGACTGCTCAAATTGAAGTCTCTGTTTCCAGCAGTAGTTGGTGTGGAGAAGGCGTGGAATTAACCATTCTGCAAACAAAGAAAGGTTTCCCCAACATCTTAAGCCTATCTTGGACTGAAAGATTCCCTTTTCCAAAATCTGCTTGACCAGAATAATTTCTTATTCAGTAATCTTGCTGCTTTGGAGCCAGATAGCTGGCTTTCATGGTGGAAATGTACCATGCTATCAGAAAAATATTGAAAAGACTTCAGGGTGAGGAAGAACGAAGAAACATGGGGAAATTTTCCTTGAAATGTACTGAACATCTGCTATTGCATTTAGGTATTTTCTTGAAGCCAGGAGACCGACTTTTGCTGCTAAAGTTCACATGAAATCTTGTGTGTGGCATCAGTTTCCGAGATAACCTGGCCACAAGTATAAACGTTTCAGACAGCCCCTTGTCACTTTGTGAAGAGTGGACTTTCTGCTGGAAACCCTACAGTTCCAGACCTGTAATTCCTACTTGCTGTGACCCTGCCAATCCTCAGCATTGGTCCCCGAGTCACAGGGTAACCTCAACTGCTCAACTCTTCTCCAGGAAGGTCGTGTGTTTGCAAGGGAGGGAGATAGTAGTCTCCCTCCCCATAGCAACTCCTGCAAAGCTTTCACACCCCTGTGAATATGGAGGCAAGATCTTTGCATGGGGAGCATTCAGTCACTGCACCTCTAGACCAAAAGAAAACGCCAGCAGTCAGCTAGCAATAATGTGGCAAACATTTACCCAGACTTCTTAAGAAAAGGAAGGACAATGAGCCTGGGAACACAGTGTGTGCAGAACACCAGTTGTCCCACGGTGCCAATGCTCCCTGTGAAGCCCGTGGCTCCCAGTGATGAGACAGGGAGCCGTCCAGGAAGGCAGAGAAATACTGTGAGTAAAGGATTGTTAGTAACTATTTCCTTTGCCTCTTCCCTCCCACCTCCCTATTATATTTCAATCCAGCACAGAAATCTCAAGGCAGGTGATTCAGTCACATTCAGCCAGAAACATGAAACTGGGAAGATCGAGGGCTTTGTTTCAGACTCTCACAATCCTGACACCGAGGTGGACTGGATAATGCAACTGTGATACTCTAGAAATCATCCCAAGGCCTTTCATTACATCAGTTATATAATTCCTGCTAGTGACATACCACTAAGCAATTCTTTCTCTTTTTAAATTGGTGGAAGTGCAGGTTACCTCTGGGCTAGAATACACAACGTGCAAATTATTTTCAGGTCTCCCTCACGGGGACAAACTTTTTATCAGGGGCTACTGTAACTGGACATGGGGTAATGGTTTTAAACTTAGAAAGGGAAAATTTAGGCTAGATTTAAGAAGAATTTTTTTATGATGAGGATGGTGAAACATGGGCACAGGTTATCCACAGCAGTAGCAGATGTCCCATCCCTGGGGCATCCAAGGTCAAGTTGGATGGAGCTCTGAGCACCTGACCTACTGAAGATGTCCCTGCTCATTGCAGGGGGGCTGGACTAGATGATCTTTAAAGGTCCCTTCCATCCCAAACCATTCTATGATTCTGTGAAGAAATGTTTCCAGAGATCATTGAAAAAGGCAGCGTCTCGTAGCCTAAACCACATCT
>VXBW01005105.1:92878-102924 GCA_013400375.1 Thinocorus orbignyianus | reverse complement strand
TATTTGTCATAATAGTCTACACAGATTTGAAAAAAAAAAAAACCAAACCAAAAATCAGTTAAAATACATCGCTCTAAAAAACTCAGTCCTTAGGATTTGTATATACCTGTGGAATTATTTCTAAACCTTTGAAAGGATTGGTATGACAATGAGAAATATAATACTTTATTTTTTTCCTTCCAGTTATTGAAAACTTAATCCATGAAATTCCGATGCATTTTCCAAACCTAAACTATTCTGACAGCTTAGAACTGATCTTGGATAAAACATATCTTACATGAATAGCCACTACATATGAAACACAGAGGCCTAGTCTTCAGGAAACAAAAAAGTGAAGTTCATCTTGGTTAAAGAAAATAAATGACTGCATATCCCTACCCAACTATTTGCTCTTTATCATTTTTCTTTCCACGTAGTTCTAAGATAGAAATACATTTTGAATTGGTTTTGCATATAAAGACTTTAGTCTGTGAACAGTTTGAACTCTGGAAGAGAGCCAGTGCTACAGTCAGATCAATAATGACTAGCTAATCAAAACAGTTCATACGGGTTTGTTGCCTTCATTCAGACTTAGCTCACAATGTTAAGTATTGAAGTAAGCCATGATGAAAATCACAAGCAAGAATTTAAAAGGAGTATTGATAATTCAGCCTCAGATGCGTACTTCTTCTATTACACTTCACCAATTTCAAGAACAGTGAATGCCCCCAAATGTACAAAACCATGATGCTCTAGAGTACGTGAACTAAGATTTCACCCCTATTTCCAGATAGACAAACTCACCTGAGACTTCGGGACCGAGGGCGCATCGCAGTGGTCCTGCACCTGTTATCACTGGCAATGCTCTCAGTGGTACAGAAATGTTTAGACAGAAAGTGTAGTTCATCAGGTGTTGGTTGGTATGGTAACTGGTGTAGCTTCTCTTGGGATGAGCAAGACGACTGCAAGAGCAGAACAGAACACAAGGTTCCATCAGAGTGAAAAAAACATTTCCCAGACCATATTCAGTGCTCATGAATAAAGTAATTTAATTTAAAAATTAATAGTTACTGTTCCCCATGCCTGACAACCAATTTAAAGAAGAAAATAATTAGTCTCAACCTAATGAGGTAAATATAAAGTATAAAGAAACATACCTCAGTACCAGAAGAAAGAGGCATTTCATTTCAAAAGTTCAAATTTCCTCTAACACAAAGATGACATCTAATGTCAGCAACAAACACCATGTAAGAATAGTCAAAATGAGATCTGCTCAAAATCGAGTAGGATAGCCTGAGTATGACAACCATAGAGTACAACTTATTTCCACAACAAATCATAAATCTGTATCAAAGTTCACTATCCATGCTTAAGACTTTATTGATGCTTTTTAAAATAAAATTAAATATAACCTCAATTCTTGCTGAAAAAATATCATGTGCTATATTCTTGTAAAACCTTGTGCATTAAAAATGAAGTGAAAGAGCTTAATAACTTATCAAGACAGGTTCTACGGCTGATAGAAGTGAAAGGGATTAAACTCAAACCATCCAATTAGTATAAAACTGGAAGATACAGACAAGTATGAAATTGGAAATGCTACCACAAAATTGCAAAATTGCATTTATAAAGCTGCACTACATAAAGCAGTGCAAATATCTTACTATCATATTTTACTGCCTTTTATGCAGCATACCTAGCTGAGAAACCCTAAGTATTTGGAGGGGGAATTGTGAAACTACTTCTCTGAGCCTAGATTTCTTGTCCTTGTAAAGAACAAGTGCAGAGTTTAATGTATTAACCTTGCTAATCTGGACTGTCAAGTTTAGACAGAGCAACATTCTACTGTTTCTGGTACCAAAACTAGTTTCCAGGATAGCTCATTCACAACTATCCATCCTTGTATGACTGCACAAAGCTGCTGGTACCTTGCAGACACTCCCTTTGTTTCACCTGAGGAACGGATGAAGTCCAAAAACTTGCACATCTTTCTGGAGCTCTTCAGTCTCCACCTGGCTTTTTCAAGAAAATTAGTTTCTTCTATACGCTCATCTTTATATGCACATTATTATTCCTATCTGTCTTCTCATACAGGACACGAAGGTCTCTGACTGGTTGCTTTTTTATTGGAAGCCAATACAATAAGAGTTTATTTGCTATACAATCCCTAGTGAGGGAAATCAGTAAATTTTGTAGAGTACCAACATTGCCCTACATTGCTAAGATCAGCAGGTAATATGCAGGCTGGTAAGCACAGTAATTTCCTGGGAACTTGTATGGTAAAGGCCAAATATATCCTAATTCCTAGGAACTCAAGAAAAGATTACTTATCACACTAGATTTCATGAAGTCATCTCCTAATGGCAAAAAAGAACAAAACCCACTGCTGGGAAAGGGTAACTCACACAGGACTGGTCTACATGGGAAGGCTGCATCACATCAGAACAAGTTAAAGTTAGCAAGTTTGCATCCCATTTGTTTTGCTGCAGGTTAAGAATCATGCTCACCAAGAACTTACCACAGCTCACATGATAGGTAATAACTTGTAAAGTCACAGTAACTCATTTATGAAATTCAGCCTTAGCACACTGTCATGCATAATTCAGCATAAACAAATTCTTTCTTATCTCACCCTATGGTTGCTAGTTGCAGTTAACCTCAAGCATATTTCCTACAAACATCCTCCGTAAAATAAAAGACACTATAGCACAGGGAAATTTCCCAATACAGACCATCACAGATTGATTTTTATAGAAATAACTATCTCTACCTCTCCAGCTGCAGGGGATTCTGGGGAGATCAGGAAGACAGTAACTCATATCATGGTTTTCCCTACATAAGGTGTCACAGAGCCTAGTTCCAACAGAATTCAAGTGAGAAACTTTCTTTTGCTAACAACTCTTCAGTTGTAGCAGGACCATCACAGGCACAGACTGCATTTTCTTGGAGATCTAAATTTTGCTTTCTGTAAAAATCCGAATTTTCATAGCAAAACTCTTAAATAAATTAGCTCTCTTGGCATTCCAGAATAGCTGTTTCAAAAATCACTTAAGATTTAACGGGAATTTAATATACACAACTACAGTGCATCACAGCAATTCAATCTGTTCTTCCAACACAGAAAGGGAAATTTGCAGCCAATACCAGTTAATGTAACCCCGAAGTCTCTTTACTCATCTCCTTACTCCATTCCCCTATCCACATAAGCTTCCAAGAAGATAATTTACTGGCAAAACTATTCAACTAAGTATTCTCTCACTTCACCTCTTCTATAGTCTTGCTCTCCTACATGACACACAATCATCTCAACTGCACCTCATAACTGCTGAGATCTGATTCAACTTTGCTAGAAAACAAACCAAAAGCTTCTTTGCAATTGAATAATCTTAGCGGGGGATATCTTCATTTCATTTCAACTTCATTTTGAGAAGTGATAAATGTGGTATTTGCACAATTCTAAACCCATGAGCTTTCATTAAACAGACAGTTCCATTAACCTCTTCACTTTTGCTATTAAAAAAAGAAAAAAATCACCAGACTATCAAGAAATGGCGTGCTCCTGCTTTGACTTTAAGTTGCTTGTAAAGGCCAAGGTTGTGCTGTGATGTGTAAGAACTGTTTCTCATATCCACTTGATACTTTTCTGGATTAATGTGAATCTTATTTATCCAGCACCAAAAAGGGATCAATTCTGTATCTACATTTAGGCTACTGTGTGTAAAGTGGTCTCTCATTGGCTCTAGAGTCTGTAAGAATGTGGAGAAAGAGGCTCCCCAGTGCTAGCTGCTTCAGATTGTGAAAAACCATATGAAACCAACTGGATGGGCACACTCTGAATTTTCATTTTCTGCTTTATATATATCATCCAGTAGGTTAGAGAAAAAAGTAAGAACTATCTCTATCAAGAAGGAAAGAAACAGTGACAAAGTTTAAAATTCAGTGGTTGTCCCAGTGCTTTTGCAGGGCTCATCAGCATTAGCAGATTCTTGGGGAAAAAAATCCCAAACCTAACAGTAAGAAGATATATAGCATGAATTCTCTACTGCTGGTTTCTTCAACAAAATTCAAACTTATTTATTAAAAAAAATCAAGTTTCTTTACATCTATTTTAATACTTATTATGATGTGGTCTAGTCAGGAAATATCAAGGGAGAAGAGTCTATCACAGAAGTTGAGATATCGAAGTCCATTAATGACAGCGTCAATATTTTTTCATAAGAAATACAAAAATGACGTAAAACTGCTCCACATTCCAGCATGCATATAGCTGTTAATAAACTTGTGTGGGAAAGAAGTATATGAACTAGAATTACCACTTTCAAGTCGACAATGTTGAGGAAAAATCTTTTGAGTATGGACCAAAAATTAGAACTGTGTTTGGTATGTTTCTGACACAGCTTTTCATTTCCTTTCTAGCACAAGTCTATTTCTTTTAACAATGATGGGGTTGCTATAGCAATTACTTACTACTTGACATAAAATATATTGATGTAAAGGAGGTTAAGTGAAGAGGACAGCATATTTGATCTAGTTCCAACGAGAGGTGCACAAATATGTATTACAGAAAGTGGTTAGGGAATTAACGTGAAACTAAGCAATTTGCTTGGCAAAAGGAAGATCTGCACAGGAAGGAAAACAGAAGTTAAAAATCAGTGCTGCTGAGGAACAGTTCTTAAGACTCATGATAGTCCTCAACCTGCTTTGAAGTCAACAAGACTTGACTTTCCAGAGCCCTTTGTGGGTATAATTAAAATAAGAGTTGGTCATAACATAAACCAGTCACATTTCATCAGCATATAGGATATGGAACTCAACAATTTCACAAGAGAAACAGAATACATCCAGGAAGAGAAAAAGTACTTTTTTAAATGATGGAATCCTTAGGGTGAAACACAAGGATAAAGATGCAAAACAAAACAAATCCTGAAGAGTCACAGTTGTATCTACAAGGACCAAGCTCTTTACCGTAGAAGATATAATGTAACTGTCAAAATGCCGTTTGCTATTTCCAAAGCAGGCTTTCTCCACACCTCCATCTCCTAGCCTCTCAAGTGTGACTGTCACAACAGACAGCTTAGTTCCATGCTGTTACATGGCCCAGTACCTCCTCTTCGAGGTGCACACGATGTGCAAAAGTACAAATTCATCTCTCTCCCACTGCCTAGCTCCTAAGTGTTGAAGCAAGATCTCATGCACTGCCATGGTGCACATCATGGTACAGGCATGGCAGGGGGGCTGGTACAAGATCACATCAGAAGGATTGCCCTAGCAGGCAAAAATTAACAATTTAGACTTACTATTATCTTATTATGTATCCCAAAGGATTTTTCTATTTTAATTATAGTCATCTAAAATGCTAAATATTAACCTATTGTCATGCACTAACATCTCACTATCATAAAAGAAAAGAGAAAGGCAAATGCATGATTCATCCCGTCTTAAGACAGCAGTCTAACCTAGGATGGATGAATCATGCTGTAGAGTGTCTTTCCTTCTTTCCATTATCAAGGCTGCCTTCCATATGACTTCATACCTAACGACCATATGGCTAAGGCAGTATGTCTCTTACTGACCCACAGATTAAAATGGGGCAGCTGAACACTACTCACTGACACTGTACTGCCCCTACCTCAAAGCAAAGCACACATTGCCCGGAGTCTATATGAGCAAAGTAACGGAGTTTCATACCCCATATTAATTCACAGTAGCAAAACCTACACCACCTTCTCCGAAGAGAAGGAAGCTACATTTGAGAACGTAAGGCATGTAACAGAAGCCTACCAGCAAAGTCGATACTCACAGAAACAGTTGAGCTGGGTGTATTTGTACCATAGCCAGAAGAAGGGAGAGAAGCCAAAGACCAGCGGCGACCATCAGTCCTGTTGTGAAACCAAGGTTAGTCAAGCGAACGTTGCAGTATGATAACACAAAAACATCTGTGGAAGTATTAAAACTGCATTCCAAAAGCATGATACAAACATGGTTTTTAACAAGGAATAAACTTTCACAGGAGACAACAATAAAGAAGCATTCAGCAAGGATAACTTCAGCTTACAGATTTATATTTTAGTCTGGTTTTCTAGTTAAAAATATCAGATGAAGCAATCAG
Organism: Thinocorus orbignyianus; assembly: GCA_013400375.1. NCBI lineage: Eukaryota > Metazoa > Chordata > Aves > Ciconiiformes > Thinocoridae > Thinocorus > Thinocorus orbignyianus. The sequence continues at coordinate 96,836 of VXBW01005105.1, read as the reverse complement.
AAAGTGAATGAACAGCACCACAGAACTGGTGCCCCACTAACAGACACAGAAATGGACCTCAAGGACTTTTCACAACTCTCAGGCTCAAACGAAAATTAATGAGAAGCAAATTAAAAGCCTGTGAATAAACACAAATACAATGCTCTAAACCACAGAATAACCACCACAGTCTGCTTGAAATACAAGGGTAGTGCTATCTTAAGTGACATCAGTACAGGACACCAGCAAACCAGCAGGCTAAGGTCAAGTAGCTGTAAAGAATGATAAGGTAAAAACAAACTTGCTAAAAATTAGATATGTAAATCAGGAAAAACAATTTTGCAGCAAAAATCATGCTCCCTCAAAATAAAATAAAATAAACCATAACTAAAACCAATTTCTGTTCTTCACTGCTTGGTTAGCTACACAGACGACATGGAACATGAACATTCAAAATGACAAACCAAAAAACAACTACGGTAGCATGTACGGTAGCAGGTAACACTTACCTGTCATTTCGGTGCCCATGACTGGAGTACAATTGTATCAAATATGTTAAAAAAAGCAAAGTAATACATAAATAAATAACAGGACATGTTTTTATTAACAAACCATATGACAGTGGGGGAAAGGAAAATCGAGGCTCTGTTTTACGGCCAGTATAAAGGTGACTTCTCAGATCTGATTTACACAAAAAAGTACAATTCCATAAAGAACAGAAGTCATGCCAAATCAGGAATGTTAAACTTCTTGATGCAGCCTCCCTACCCTTCAAGCTAATTGTCTAAGAAAATCCTTGTTTCTCTCCATTGTAATGCCTTATTACTTACTCCCATTTATCCATCCACAAGTATCAAGCCGAGTCTCTGGGAATTTTAATGCATACAGTGTGAGAAAAGAAACAACAGTACATAATTCCCGTTAAAAATATAAAAAGAGGGAGCGTTGACTGTATCAAAAGACCGAACTCTGGAAAAAACTTCCTCCTCCAAAATCATGTTTTCAATTCATTAAATTTTCCTCCCTTCTTCCGTTCCCGCCAGTATGCATGAGCTACCTTTGTCTGAAGGAGTTTTCGCCTTGTTTTGGTTCAGCCGCACAGCTAAGTATGTTCACAGTTGAAAGAACAAGGACTTGAAAGGTATTTAAACATGCAGAAGATCTATATAGTCTGCAGCTGTGAGACAGGAAGAACTTCTTTAGTGAATAACTCATACTGAATAGGGCTCCTGTATCACAGAGCAGTTGTCAGAAAGAAGGGCCATGGAAGGTAGGGATGGGATATCACAGAAGGTTATCTGGGAAGGAAAAATGGGAGAATCGGAGGCATCCATAAGAGAAGAAGAAAAAATAGCGTAGAAAGAACTTACAGCATTTTCGCCTGGACTCTGATACACCACTTGTCCTTGCCCTATTGTGCAGTCCTACCTGCTTCCCAGACGCTCTGGAAAGTGGGATCTGTTCTGCTTGTCCTCCCACCCATGAGTTTGTAGATGCTGGATTTATATGTACCATCAGAAGAGCCCTAACTGGTAGCTACCAGAGACACAGGCTATTCGTGAGCACCAATCACACCACCAGATGTGGGCAGAGGAAGGTGACTCTCTTGCTCATTGCTGAGGGGTGGCTGTCTCCAGCCCAGTCCATCAGCTGGCAGCATGGCTGAGGGCCACCTTCCCACTGCAGCTCCCTTTGCTGCCACTGCTGTGTGGTGTGACCAGCAGCTGATGAGAAACAACTATGCTGGGAAGCCCTCCTTTCCCACAGTAGGCATCCAAACCATTTCCTTTGTGTTTCCCTTCCTTCCTCACGCTTCTCTAGCTTTTTAGTATCCCCACTAGTTGGGGGGGAGGGGGGGGGAGACAGTGGATGGAAAAGGAATATCCATACATATCCACATACCTACAACGCTTCAGCCTTTAGTCCTTCAACCTGCTCTGTCTCACACACACACTGTTCTTCCCTTCTTTTGTGTTGTCATTAAATTTACAAAGCATACCAGGAACGACATGAAGTCAGGAGTCTGAAAACTGCTCTCATTAACTACAGGTCATTTTGCTATCAAAATGCATCCTATCACAAGTTACGTGATGCCAATCACAAGACACATACCAAATTTATAGGAAAGTTTTACATTAATACTGTTTTAAACTTAAGTGTCATCAAGCACTTTCACGATAAATGTAGAATGAAAACAGTTTTCACAGAAAATTGCTCTAAAGAAGTTTAATGAATCTAATGAAGTGGTGAAGTATTTTGAAATCACAGAAACTTCTTGTGTTAGCATTCCTTTAATTAAAGAATTTATTTAGAGCCCACTACAGGGCTCTAAAAATGGTCAAGATCCAAATGATACACTGGTATACAAATTCATTTTTCCCTCTCAAATTTTAAGGTTTCCAAAAGCGTAATGATTCAAACTTTCTGTTGATTACGGGTGGGAAAGGAAAACTACTTCCTGCCTGCTGTATTTGTAAGTAGTGCTTGTTCCTTCACATCTGCTGTTTCCATTACAAGATATTTCTGGATTTAATGAACCTTTCTAAAAATATGCTCATGAACAAAAGTAATCTATGAAGAGATAGCTTTCCTTATTTTAAAGATACTATCAAGAGGAAGTAGATTCAAAAGAAACACTCAATTTTAAGGGGCTGATAAAAGAAGTGACATCATATGCTATCAGAAAGATTGACAAGATCTACTGTCACAGAGGAACCGGATTCAGATAAAAAGTATACACAAGTTTACTCCCTTTTTGCAGCTTTTCAGAAGAGTTCAACTGTTTCGTTACACTTACTTTAGAGAGCTTATGTGCTACCTTACTGAACTCCCAAAATAAAGTAAGTAAAACCATAGCAGCAAGTGCTTTTTCATTGCAAATGCAACGATGCCATGCCTGGCACTACATAATGACAAAGAAAGCCACAGCGTTCCTATTTCATTTTATGTGTATATGCTCTTCGGTCAACATATTCACTCTACCTTCCCTCTGAGGCTTAAACTTAATAAACTTATTCCTCGAAGTAGGCTGACAAGGTGTTAAGTGACAGAGAACTACACAGGAACAAACAGATAGTCTCCAATGATATGCTATCAACTTTGGTTACAGTTCACTTAATAATTTACTTCACAGATCACTTCAAATTCACTTTAGATCTTCAAAAATTCTACTAGCATTAATTATCACAACACTTTTTGACAGAGTTGATTGTCTCAGTAGTACAGATCCTGAAACAGGTCAAGGTCAGGTATTAAAGGTACCATGATGGTATTGCTGCTGCCAATAAAATCAGTCCCTGAATTTAGGCCCTCTATAATGGTGCTATTATAAGAGATAGACTTCTTACATTGTTAAGACAAAAAAATAAGAAAAATCATAGATGTAACTTAAAACTTCCCATAACTCAATAGATGAGGAAATAGTGTCCAAGTTGGATGTACCACAACCAGATTTTGTTTTGTTTTGTTTAATTCAAAAAGCTATGACTGTATTGAATCGATCATCCAGCACAACTCTGTTGCAACTGAACTTTAGGAGGGTTTACGTAATTGAGATAACACTTGTCATTCTGTGTGAGAGACTGGACAGATGTATTCTCAATCATCTTTTAATATCTGGGTCCAGCAACATTTCCTCTAGGCAAAATGCACGCTGCATAATACAAACAACCTCTTACCTTCGTGCAAAAGAAAAGTGGGCTGAGGCACTGGGAGAAAAATTCCTAGGGCTGTCCTGAGGACTGTTTCCTGCCAGAGAGAATACAGAAAGAAATAANACAAACAAAAAAGCTCACAAAAAACCTACCAAAAGCTAGAAGAATTTGATTTAAAGTAACACTAGCATACATCAAAAACTCAACCTTTCCCTACAGAGTGAGCAGACTATAAGAACAACACATGAAAGAAAAAGTAATGTATTTGTTCTAGCATTTTATTTTTGGACATAAGACTGTAACATTAAGCAACAGATTAAAAAAAA
>VXBW01005105.1:76581-86927 GCA_013400375.1 Thinocorus orbignyianus | reverse complement strand
TCTTTTCTCCAAGCTAAAAAATCTCAGCTCCTCAGCTGTTCCTTATAAGACTTGTTCTCCAGAGCCCTTACCAGCTTCTTCGTCCTCCTCTGGACATACTCCAGCACCTCAATGTCTCTCCTGTAGTAAAGGGAACAAAACTGAACACCATATCTGAGGTGTGGCCTTACCAGTACCAAGTACTGGGGGACAATACTAGTTGGTCCTACTCGCCACACTGTTCCTGATACAGGTCAGGATGCTGTTGGCCTTCTTGGCCACCTGGGCACACTGCTGGCTCATATTCAGCCAGTTGTTGACCAACAACCCAAGGTCCTTTTCTTCCAGAAAGTTCTCCAGCCTCTCTTCCCCAAGCCTGTAGCACTGCGTGGGGTTGCTGTGACCCAAGTGCAGGATCCAGCATTTAGCCTTATTGAATTTCATACCATTGGCCTCAGCCCACCAATCCAGTCTGCCCAGATCCCTCTGTAGAGCCTTCCTGCCCTCAAGCTGATCTACACTCCTGCCCAACTTCATGTCATCTGCAAATTTACTGGACAATCTCCCAGCCAGATCACTGATAAAGATATTAAAGAGAACTGGCCCCAACACCTAGCCCAGAGGAACACCGCTCATGGCTGGCCGCCAACTGCTGCTCACACCCGATCTGTTTTGGCTAACTCCAATCCAGATTGTTATGACCACCTAGTAGCAACCTGAGCCCTTCAGGAGGTCTGAAGTAATGGCACATTGTTGCCACAGATGCAGCCAGACCTCTAAATGACTGCTCTGCAGATATGAAAGATTAAAACATTCTTGGGCAAAACCCAGCTACTGACATGAGTTTTAATGCAGCACACTCTGAGTAAGAGAGCTCCACCTTGAGATACGTATCATGCCTTCACACACCTTGCTTCAGCTGACACAGAGAATGTACAGCACTCTTTTGCCCTCAGAGATGTGAGGTCTTGCGGGAAAAAAAAGAAAATAAACAGGCAGCTTAAAACAGTCGTCCAAATAAAACTAAGTGCAGGTATGAGATGCAAGAAAAAGTAACTAAGTATTCATTTTGCCTTTCGTCCCAACAAGCAATGAGCTGTTGCGGAGGAAACATGTTGTTTGTGGATCCAAAGGTGTCCTACAAGGGATGAAAACACTGACTTCAGATACCTCTGAGGCACTGACTTCCCAAGCAATGCCAGCAATCTTAGGACTGTAGGACTACACAAGGAGGCCCAGGATAGCACTGGAGATTATAAAGGAAGTAATTAATAGAAATTGATCCTCCTGGGTGGAAGAGTCTGACAATCTTGACTCCCTTCAGTTTGAGTAGCCTATATTAAAGGAAAAGAACATGCAATAACAACTAAAATGGCACAAATACGATGTCAAGAACCTAGTCCACTTAAAGAGGAGTATCTAATGGAACTGTTTCAGTAAGGGCAACAGTAGGCTCTCCCCAGAGATGGCACGAGTACCCTGAGAGCAGGGAGTACAGTAGGAGGATATTGTACCCTAGGAGAAACAGATCTGACAAAAGCATCGATAGTATGAAACCAGAAGCCAAATGGCTTTTAAAAGGCACGAGCAATCAGGGTCATGCCTAACCTATCCATCTTTCTATTTGAATTACTCAAAACCACAGCACGTTTATCTCTTTAATTTTCCTGTTTCATGGAATCAGGAAGGTGCCCAACAAGGAGCATCTGGGCACTTCCTTTCCAAAAACCAAAGTGACTTTAGTGTTTACATATGTTCAGAGTATGTCCAGACCTTGAAAGCCGCCTCAGAAATCTCCCTTCAAGGTTGTCACCTTGAAGCAAATGCTACTGTCCTTAAAACTATATCAGAAGATTGGTTGTGGCAAGGCAATCTGATGTCAGCCTGACATATCAAGCACAAATTTAGTTAACTTTCCAAGACACAGCCACAGTAAAATGTGATTTTGCAGCCTATGGACAGAAATAATTGGATAATTGTAATTTCTGGCCTAAAATGCTGTAAAGTATAGATCACCATGCCCAAGCATATTATAATAAGTCCCAAATTTGTATTTCCAATCCCATCTGAAAGAAAAATCACAAGACAGACTTCTACTTGAGCTGGACTTCTATCCAGTTAGATGACAGATGAACATGTTTTAACTCTACATTCAACACAGCTCATCTTCCTACTGAAGTACTACAAAGGACCTGTAAAACATTACCCTTCCTTGCTCCAGAACCAGAAGAAAATTCTGTGTTTTGAACAGCATCCCTGATGTTCCCAAGAAGTGGGGAAGGTAAGTGAGGGGACTAGAGCATACAGGAAAGAGGAACTTTCAGAGCCCATGTCTTTACCTTGCTTTTGACTTTTAAAGACTCTGAGAAGTACTTTAGGCTTCTCCTACAGGAGGAAGCAAGGTTATGAAGGTAGACACAATAAAAACAAGAGAAAAGTGGAAAGAGAGTAGCTCTTAATGCATGTTATAAAGATGCTGAGAAGATTAAACAGGACTTAAGAAGCTATGAAAGCTGACAGCCTGGGTTTGCTGCAATCTCTCTCCTACAGTCAGGACAACTGCTGCACAGAACTGAGTGAGAAAAGAATGACCCACCAAAAGATGTGATTTTAAAGAGTTAAACGTTTCTAAGAACAGGTGGCATGCTGCCATTTTCACTTTGAAATAACTGATTTACAACAAAAAGAATTCAGGATAAAATCTTCTTGAGTGCTACATATTTAAATGCTTTTACTATCCCATTAAATTAATCTTAAAGATAATCTCAATTAGCAACTGGCATTATTTTCTTTTACCATTACCTTCTAGTAAATTTTTATAAGACAGACAGTGTCTTCACTTTCCCTTTAAATTGCCTGGGTTTCCAAAATAGCTTCTTCAATGGCTCAAGTTCTCAGCCCTATTATCAGTTAGACTCAGCCCATTGAAAGGCAGATCCAAGAACCTTTGACAGCCCAGCTGCAAACAATCGTGCAATGTTGCATGAAGTTAGACTAGCTGTTAGCATCCAAGCAGCCTAATCTCTTCCACCTGCACTCACCTAGGCAGATTCCTTGCATGAAACTCAACTCTGACAACATGCCAGAAACTTCTCTAGAGCAAGGTGTCTCTGGTATCCACCATGTTCTGCATCATTTTACTATAACACATCTGCCAAAAATGCATCTTACTACCATGCTTCAGCCAAGAGTAGTCTAATGACTAAACCTGTTTAGAGGGTTTCCAGTCCCTCTGAGACTTGGAGCTTGTAGTACATGCTCCTGGTAGAAGGTCTGGTACAGGCTGGAAAACAAACACTTCTGATTAATAGAATTTTTCTAATAGAATGTCACCATTCCCAGCTACTTTTCAGACACAGTCAAAACGACCCTGAGATTATCTATTGGGACAGGAGACATAACAAGTTCTCTCAATGGCATCAAGGAGGCTTCTCTGACTTGGAGTAATCTCTCCCAGCCAAGGACTGTTTTTATTCTGAGAGAAATAAACCCAGCACATAGTGCGTCTTGTCACACCACCCTTGCTACACTTGCAAGAAAACAGGCCGCCAGTACAGGTCACCACAGAGAGCAGAGAGGTGAGCTGAGTATGCAGATGCCAGCGCAGGCAAGACTTGGTGGCTCTGACAACACAAGAGCACAGCATCACTAAAAATCCACAATGTCTCTTAAGACTGAGTTTACTAAGGATTTATCTGCATTAAACACTTGACACACTGAACTCCTACTGTGTATGCAGACAGAAATTCATAACTTATACAGCTTTGCTGTGCTTTTAACCACAAAATTTCCGTCTTTTTTTCTTTTATTTCCATGAATTATGATGATGTGCACAGTAACTCAAAGTACAAATTAAACGTGAAAAACAAAAATTGCCTACCAAGTCAATTCCAGGCAGTATCTAATCGATCACTAGATTAAGTAGAAAACCTGTCAAGGGTGACTCTGAGCACACTTTAACTTCAAACTGACCCTTCAGGGGACTAGTCTAAGCACACTGGCCAGCTGAGTTAAGAGCCAATGGTTGTGTGAATATTTACTGTAATCAACTTCACAGAGAGGTAAGCCAATAATAGAGTCAGACATACACACGCAAATTTTCAACACATACATGACATTTCCTAGTGCTGCTGAAGCGTCTGGCACATGTACCTTGGAGAATATATGAGCATTAAGAGAATCAGCTGTATCCTGGGTAACTGAAGAAGCAGCCAAATTTCCACAACAGGTTTTCAAATACACAGTACATGCTGTTGAGTTGATGGAAAAGAGGAGCTTAGGCTTCACCTGTCTTTATCCTTATAGCCTCAGCTTTCCACCTTCACAGACACTTGCAAACAGCTGTGACATCAGCAACATTATTTCCCTTTTATGGTTTCAGAAATTGATTCAAAAAGATGCGGCAACTTGCTGAAAGCACAAGTCCATTGCTGGACAGGAAGTCTTCTGCATTTATCAAATACACAACCTATATGCAGGTACCAGGTAACGCGCGCTTCCACACTTCTGAACACTACTAGGCATCACTGGTCTAAGCCATCAGTTTCCAATCAGATGGCACAATCACTCATAGCAGCAGAAGTACTATTCTTACAGCAAGCATTGCTACTGCTCTCATCAAGTCAGCACAGCGCAACCAATGTCACTTTAAACGGTGACCAGAGATCCCCTGTTCCAAATGGCAATTTCTGCATTTGGGGCACCCGGAAAGGGATTTCAACATTTCATTTTCAGTTTTAAAATAGTCTGCACCATATTTTTTCTTTGTTTCTTTCTTTGTTTTTAAATGCTCTGCTGCCTTGAACTCTTCAAAAATCATCATGTTGTCTGGGTTCCTGGCTGTGATGGCCTGCTGCTGAGAGCGAAATCCAACACCATATTTTCCTCTAACAGTGTTGCTTCCACAAGAAAAACGGAAATGCCTTACTAAACTCACCATCCTCCTCAAAAATTCAACTGAAATTCTGCACCTTCTCTCCTAGCATCCACTTGAGAGCAGTTCTCTCAAATATTCAGTGTCAATGTCTACACAACAACTGGTGTAGGGCTTTCATTCTGGCATATAGTTACAGACAGTGCCCAAACACCATAGAGACAATAAACCTTTAAGGAAATGTGTTTTAGTGCGGTAAATATGTTGCTTTTAAGACAGCCATTATCAATAAAACATTTACTTATGGACTTCCATTCCATCTTCAAGTGCTTCAGGTGCTTTAGAAGCAAGACAAAATGATCATCAATCTATTGCTGTGTGAAGCACAAAAACTTCCAGCAACAGGCCTAGCACCACAAATTCTAGGAAACAAAAGCAGTAGGAAGATAATGTAATACTCTAACTCAACAACTCCACTACCTTTACTGTACACACAAGCTATATTCTACCTTTTTCACACTGAACCAGGCCCAGAAAGGGAATGAGTACGTGGGGGAAAAATACATCTGAATGGCAGGATGCAAGGTAGTGAAATAAAAAACAGCTACATGATCCATGTTTGGTACTTCTGGACTACTTCTGACCATAACACAATACATATGGAAGAAACACAGAAGAAATTCAGATGGAACGAAATGCACCTTTTTGCTATTACAAACAGTGGGAAGAAAAGCAGTGTGGGACAGAGAGAAATTGTCTGTTTTCCTTCCCTCATACAGACATTTTAAGAATACTAGCAGTAGTAGCATAAATATAAAATCACCTGCATGAGCTGAGAGCGGTGAATGAGGCCGAGGCAGAGCTGGAGACTGGCCATTGCCCATCAAATTCTTCCTGTTGCTTGTTCTACAGCTGTGGGCAAAAACAGAGGGAAGACAACATTAGAACCTGAAACACAGCATGTACCACAAGCAGACATTTTGAGATTCTGCTATTTTGTTCCTCCACTTCTCAGTCTCCTATTAAAATCAGAGCTATTGTTTTTTTTTGTAGGCATGTCCAGGAAGTCTACAATCACTCTGGATAATAGCAAAGACAGCAGTTTCCAAAGAAAATGCACCATGGATACTTTTCAGGCTTGCATGTTTGCCATTCTGTGCAAAGACCAGTATTTACCTGTAGAGTCATTTTAAAAAAGTGTTCTTCCCTGACTGCAGCTTGTTTCTCTGCCATATACCTTTTTATAATATATAAAAATATACAAACATAACATGAAAAACAGTCACAAGCTTAGAATCACCATTCAATGACTAAGTCTATTTCTGTTGCATTAACTGTAGCTCCAAATGGCATGCCATGCCATGAAGAGCAATGATTTATCAATCTGAGCATGATACAATAATTATAAATCTAATTATTGAGATAAATTTCACATCTGTGCCTTTTGTCAATGGAACAGATGATGCCTAAGAAGATGAATGCATTTTCTTCACTCATACATTTTTCATCTGCCAAGCCACCAACTTCCCAAATCTCAAAATCATTAGGTGATATAAACAGTGAATTACTGCATCTATTAAACTTGATAAAGGAGATATTTTTCTTAAATACATCATACAGTTTTTAATTATTTGTTAGCAGAAGCACTTTCTTTTCTTCTCTATTATAACAAGTATTCTCAGAAACATAAATCCCCAGTACTGCAAACATTCATGCACAAAGAAAATAGTACCTTGAAGTCAAAGGGATCGTAACTGCATGTAAGCTTAAGTGCATACACTAATGTTTACGGCACTGCAATCTGATTTTTTTTTGGTAAAGTTTCAAAAACCCTCAAAACTACTGAAAAGGGAAACATGAATATATAAAACCATTTCATCAACATAGTAGATGCCAACAGAAGCAGACTCAGATCACATATGTCTCTAGAAATTAATTTAGTAACATTATGATCTGTGTAACACTGAAAGCAGGACCGTGCAAAAGAAAACACAAAAGAAAGGATTGTGTTTAATAGCATAGCCAGCTAAGTAGAACAGATTCAAAAGTAACCCAAAAATAATACTGAGAGCCAGGAAAATAATTAAAAAAAAAAAAACAACACACAAAGCCAGGGGAAATGTTGATTATAATAGCAGTATAGAAGATACATACAATATGGAAAAAAAGTTGAACACTACGACCAATCTCCCCTTGAAAAACATCTTGTGAAGCAGTGAGTGCCATTCCCAACTGTTTAATAGGTTAATGCAAAGTTCATTTGCATGAATTGCACAATGACTCACCATATTAACTTTTTTGTAATCAATTAAAAAAAGTTATGTGTCTATACTTATCATTACTGCAGATCTAGGTAAGAAAAGAAAGCATGAAATGATTGCAAGATTCGCATTTAGAGTGCTGGAAAACTAAAAACATATATAAGACACACCACAATTTCTAGGCTGAACAGAAAGAACTTTCCAAATGTGAGATTATACACATGCGGTTTTAGGAATCTGTCTACCTTGGCTTTCTACAAGTATTTTTAACATACTTAACACTTAATCTACTTTTTAAATTATGGAACTTAAGAAAATATTCTGTGTTTCATTAGACAACAATTTCAAAGTTGTATTGGTTCCCCCATCTCTAAATTTTCTTCAGTTAAAGAGTCATATTCAATTCTTCTCTTACCTAAGAATGGGCCAAAGTCTTCTTTTCGGCTTCATGCAATGTCACTGTATTTTTGATAACTTTTCTTCTATTATATTATGAAAAGCCTCACTTTATCTGCTACACTGCTTTTTAAAAACTTGAATAACTCTCTGTTGCAGAATTGCAATCTAAAACTGAATTCAGAGAAAACTTTTCGTGTTCATTAGACATTTCTTAATGAACGCGCAGACTGTATCTATCCACCATGACGTAATGATATCACTACGATATGTGTGATGCAGGCTGTGGTTGAGAGACCCCATTATGTGACTTGAAAGCAGGTCCACGTGGTTGAAGTTTGAAACCTAAAGGATCACCATATCTCCTGTCACAAGGAGGGAATACATTTTAAACATCTGATCCCTGGATGTGCTCTCAGCAAAACAAACATTACTGTCAACAAATCCAGGCACCCTTCATTTTCCTACAAAGATGCATCCAGATAGAATCATAGAATGGTTTATGTTGTAATGGCCATAGAAGACCTTAAAGATCATCTTGTTCCAACTTCCCTGCCATGATTTACAGTCTTATCAGACATTAAGAGTTTTAACACTTCTGCCAGAATTTCCCAAGTAAATAACTGACTGCCTTGTATTCACTTTTACATTAAAATTCAAACTTCACATTTTTCAGGCGAAGTTAGTGTGATACCTTTCACAAATCATCAAAGAAATCTAATTGAAGTTATCTTGATACTTTTGCGAAGCTATTGTTAAGAATTATTTGTGGGGAGTATGATGGCATTACTTATAATATCTAGATCTTACATAATGAGAAGAATTTCCCCCTAACTGCTATAAAAAAAAAAATAAATTGCTATTTGCTCAGATGTCACTGCAGCTGTATGCAGAATTTATCTTCTATCACACTCAAATGAAATGTTCTATTGAGAAATAGAAAATGAAAGTATGAAGTCTCTCTATTTGTCTTACAACTAAGAGAGTGAGGTGCAAACAACTACATCAAAGGACAACTCCATCCTAGATCTCTTGCTGCAGCTTTGGTTTTTTTTCAGTTCTTTTTCACAAAGATTTTGAAATTCTGTTATCCATCCTGTATAATCTGTTAATCATAACTCCTTCCCCAGAATAATGCTCTTAGAAAAGGAAAAAAAAAAAAAAAAACTTTGTGTGTGAAAAAAAAATATATCATCTTCAGGGAACTCTGAAAGACGATCTAAGCTGCTAGAACACCATAAATGTGAAGCAGGGTTGCACTAAGGAAGTGTCAAAGCATTACCTACTGAATCGTATTTAGCCTCAAAACAGCATTCTTCCCTATACAAAAGAATCTCAGACGTTAAAGCCACTCTGCAGACAAAATCATTTTTCATATATCTCTCTACACATCAAGTGACTTTCCACTCCTATTGTCTTCATAAAACTATTCTTCTCCCATTCAAATCTAACAAGATAAACCAACTGATAAGACACAGTCCTGAAAGAAAACCTCTCTGTATGCTGGAAAAGTTATAGCAGGGCAGGAACAGTCTACAGGGATTGTAACTAAGGGAAATATAAACCTTGGAAAACCACAGAGTGCTATACTCTCAAAACGCAATTCTCTAAGCCTTGGATTTCATGTTGTGATCAGGTTGCACGGCACAGAGAAGAGACTAGTAGGCCAGCCAGCAACATGACACAGGGTTTAAAACACTGAAAAACAGAAGAAAAAAAAAAAAATCTTTTTCCAGGGAGGAGTAGGTGACAATAAAAGCAAAGAAAAAGAAATAAATAAAAAAAAAAATTAGTCATTTTGTAAAATAATTAAACTTTGGGGAAAACTTACAGGTTTTGCCCTTTTTCATCTTCTATGCCCCAGGAAGATTCCTCCTGGACTTCAGGCTGTTGCCCACAACTTAAAGTGGCAGTCCCTGATGACTACCTATCTGAAAGTCATTGGTACTACACCATAGCAGCAGTGCCCTGGACTACTGATACTGTTCCTTATCGTGGAATCTAATTTATAATTTCATATTTGGTTTACAAATTCACAGAATCATGGAATTGTCAGAGATGGAAAGGATGTCTAGAGAACACCTAGTCCAACTCCCCTGGTAAAGCAGGACTGCACAGAGCACATTACTCAGGACTGCATCCAGGCAGGTCTTGGAGGTCTCCAGAGGAGGGGACTCCACACCCTCCCTGAGCAGCCTGTTCCAGGGCTCTGTCACCCTCACTGTAAAAATGTTTTTCCTTGTATCTGAATGGAACTTCCTATGTTCCAGCCTGTATCCATTGCCCCTCATTTTGTCACTGGGAACCACTGAAAAGAGTCTGGCTCCATTCTCCTTCAAATCACCCCCCAGATACTTGTGAGCATTAATAAGGTCTCCCCTCAGCCATCTCTTCACCAGGCTAAAGAGTCCCAGCTCTCTCAGCCTTTCCTCACAAGGGAGATGCTCTGGTCCCTTAATCATCTTTGTAGTCCTATGCTGTACTCTCTCCAGTAGCTCCCTGTCTCTCTTGAACTGGGGAGCCCAGAACTGGATGCAGTATTCTGGTTGTGGCCACACCAGTGCACAGTAGAGGGGGAGAATGACCTTTCTTGCTAGATTGAAACTAGCAAGACAAAAGTACCAGTATGGCCATTTAAATAGAGCCACACTCCACAAGCTTTTTGAAATCCTAAATAAAATAGAAAGTTGAAGCAGAAATCAAGTTCTTCTAGGACAGACAATAAAGAACTGAAATATTAAATGCAAGTTTCCTGGCAGGTAAAACCATAGAATCTTCCAGGTTTGAAGAGACCTTTAAGATCATCGAGTACAACCATTAACCTAACACTGCCAAAA
>VXBW01005105.1:66188-76572 GCA_013400375.1 Thinocorus orbignyianus | reverse complement strand
AAACCATCACTAAACCACATTCCTCAGCACCACATCCGCCTATCTGTTAAATAGCTCCAGGGATGGTGATTTAACCACTTCTCCGAGTAGCCTGTTACAATGTTTGATGACCCTTTCTGTGAAGAAATTTTTCATAATATCCATCCTAACGTATAAGTAATCAAGAAATGGGAAAAACTGCAAGAGGTATGCACTGAAATGTAATCTTCTTCTCAGAATCAGGGCTAATATGTAAGCAAATTACTGGCAGCAAAGGTTAATTGCTTTTTTCCAAAAAAGTAAGGGAAGAAGGCTATATTGACAAAGACTACATTTTTTATGGGCAATTCAGTATCTGCTGTAATCATTTATAATGATTTCATTTCAACATCCTCACTTATTAATATTTACACTTGTAATGAAGATGGATTTGGCTGTAAGCTATTATGACAGTTCACCACCTTTCACAAGCTATGCTGAGGACAGCACTACTTTGCAACAGAGCTTCTTAATATTGGTATCAATGTAATACTGTGGTTTAGCAGAAAGTAAAGATTAAAATGGGGACAACTCCTACTTTAAGAGAAGCTGAAAACAAAATGTTTTATTTGGTAATGTAAATGCAGAGAAGTGAAGCTATTAGCATACCCAAAATGCAAAGCCCGACCATGTAGAAACTAGAGAGACAAGATTCAGCACTCCCATAAAGGCTCTAGATATAGAAAAGCTGGTTATAATTTCTCTGGTACTAAAATTGCATAGCTGAAAACTACCTCAGAAGGAACATGCTGTCCTTAGCAAGACTTTGAGATGCAGCCACTTTGTTTATACAGGAAAGTTAAATTTAAGTTATATTTCAGTTATATTTAACTTGCTACGAAGCTAGCTAACCTATGACTTCACAGATATTTACCATCTTCACGAACAGCAACACTGAAGAAATCAACAGTGCACACAGCACTGACTTAAAAGAATTAAAACATTTAAAGTCAGGAATCTAGCTTGTTTACATTTGGGGGTTTCTTCTTCGTTTTGTTTTGAAAGAAAAAAAATCCTTTTGCACTAAAAAGCAGGGCAGTGAGTATTTCCAAACCCTCCACAACCCAGGGAAGTTCTGTGGAACACTAACTCAAAGGAATGGCAAAAACAGCTGCCACAAAGAGACAACACACACTGATACTGCAGCAGCTTCCTTACCAAAAGGAATCTTTAAGGCTGTATTTGATGAAGCACCTCCTGATCTAGAAAGTCACACTTGGCCTACAGTTAATGTCAGTTTCACATTTAGATCACTTATAGAAGAAAATGAATCAACCAAAACTGTTTCTCTATGAATACTGTGGAGTTAGGGTTACCCGAGTGAATTCTACAGGCTCCATTCAGTGCTATTTGCTGCTGCCCTGTTCTACCCTATAGCTAAGGGAGACTGAAGAGTAAGAAAGCGAAAGTATGCAATTTTTAGAATTACCTGCTAGACTGAAGTAAGTAAATTCTCAAGGTGCTATAATCATTGAGAGAAATGAGTAAACCACCTGAATGTTATTAAGATACACTATCAGTAACATACAGAATTTTCTTTTTGTTCTTTTAATAGATTTAAGTGTTCCATTCATACCCATTCAGCATCCCCCAGCAGTATTTTCTGATGTGTTTTTAACTAGACTATATGTCTGAATATATACTTTCCAAATTCGGTGCATGCATATGGATAAGTATGTAAGCATGTACTTATATAGATAATATAAACATATACATAATATACACATATATTTATATAAGGACATATGTCTAGTATCCTATATTGGAAATATTACACATACAGCCAAACATTCTACTTACTATACATCCTACCCTTCGTGAAGAGTTATTCAGTCTTTAATGGGCTGAGAAAAAAAGGGCTCTCAGGTTTAAATTTAAACTCTTGTAATGTAGACATTCGGGTTTTATTCTTTTGTATTTAAGGTTCAGTCAATTACAATGAGGACAGTCTTAGTCTGAAGAAATGAGAGTGCCATCAAAACATAGCAAACATGACACACGAAGATGAAGTACACAGCAGAGTTCAGCAGAGTTTGTCCTAAATCTTTGCATCACTAAAGTAAGCATTTCTTTTGGGCAGGTATGCACAGACAGTAAACTAAAGGTCCTCTCCAGGTACTCTCGCATTTGTGTCTAACACCTTTTCCCTGCCATTACTATCACCTACCAGCATGCCACCCACTTCGTCTTTCCTAAACCATACAAAAAAAGGAGGCCTCAGCCATCAACTTCATCTTTCCAAAAAATCTACAGGGAAAATAAAACTTAAAATGTAACCAACTGGATGCATGATGACCCTCTGCATTGATTGCCTGTGGGGTCCAAATACACGCAAGCATCATTGCAAAAACATCTGCCAAGACAAAAAATATCACAGAACTGCAAAAATATCTGCCAAATCTATGCTGTTCAGCCCTATAGTAAGACTGTTGTGAAGACTGACTTCTTATGCTACAGATGGCCTCTCAATTGCCATTCCCGCAGTGTATTACAAAACAAATACATGGGTCCTTCATGCAAGCTTCTTAACTGTACTTGCAAGTTAGACATATGTTCTGTCTATTCAACTGCAGTGACTGCGCTCACTTTTACTCTAAGCAATTTTGATTGACAATTTTTCTTCTCGCACAGAAGAAAATTAGTAGAGTTTCAAGAAATCTGAACTTCTACAGAACTCAGTAGATATATTTCTATCTGTTCTGTTCCGTCCTATAACAACTGATTCAGGTTTAACTTGTTATCGAGATAAATATTTAATTACGTAACATAAAAAAAGAGTACTAAGCTAACTACTAACTCCCTAGTTGTACAATATTCATAGAATAGCTATATACAAGATGAGTATGTAACGCACAAAGTGGGTAGGCAGCAGAGAGCAGACAAAAAGGCGGCTCAAGATTTTAAGACAGCCCACTGCGTAATTCTCCTTCATGATCTACAAAACAGTTTTCGCATCTTTGTATCATACAACCTGCTGAAATCATGCTGCTGGCTTCATTTTAACCCCACAGTTTCTTGAAATTTTTTAAAAATTGTATTTGTGTTCTGGGAATGGACATAAACCAAGTTATTAAGTGAATAGTACTTTTGCTACCATACTGAGGTATTTAACAATTCCTCAATCCACAAACATTTCTCCTTCAAAACAGAAAGACTAGTAGGAAGCTAGTACCAGAAGTAAAGGAAAAATACACAGGGATGGCCTAAATCATCACCAAGTATCATTATCTTTATTCTACATAATTCAGAAGATCCAAAAAGAGAGAAATGAGTCACTGGAAAGCAATAACAATAATCAGGAGCCACAGGTTTACAAAATTTAACAACTGCTATCTTAAAAAAAAAAAAAAAGCATCATACATCACACCTGTGAGATCAAAGCATCAACAGTTTGGAGATGTTAACCAGGGGAAGTGTCTCGACTTGCATAGCAGATAACCCTGCAGAAACCATTTGCATTAGACAGGAAATACCTATTTACTGGAGCGCATGCCTTATTGAGGCTGCAGCACAGGCAGGAGGTAAAAAACACAGGTCTCACTGCTCTCAGCCATCCCCAGCACTTTCGCATTAAGGCAGACCACTCCAGTTTTTGCCTCTAGACTGCAAGCTCCAGTTGTATCTCTTGGGATAAGAGGATGCAACCGGACATTTCTTACGTTGTGGTGATTAGGCTAGGGGCAGGATGTTTTTCGCTCTGCCCCCTTGCTGGTTACTAACAGCTTGACAGAAACTGGGGGAGCGTGGGAAGCAAAGTGAGGTAAGCTGGGCCTGCTGGATGCCATTCACTGCTGCTGCTCCCTTCAGAATCTGCACTCCACCCCAGTCTGAAGTGCTGTCTGCCAGGCTGTAGCACAGCCACGGTCACAGATGGTGCTTACTGCTGGTTCCTGCCCTGCTTCAGGAGCCAGCCTGGTGCCCCGTGGCTGCCGCTGCTGCTCACAATACCAAGGAGTCAGATCCAGGCAAGGAGGTAGTTGGAGGATCCCCTCCTTACCCTTCCACGCCCAGCTGAAGTTAAGGTATAGAGCAAGAGCCTTTTCCACACTTAAACTGAATTTTTACCCAGTCCAGCCCTTCAAAAAACCCCAAACAAAACCAATAAACAGACAGGTCCTATTACAGTCATATTTCCTTTGAACAACATCCATCCAGACTCCAGGACTAACCACAGCTAATTCCCTAGGCCATTTCAGTACTGCAAGGGAGCCCTTGTTCTCGCAGCCATTCTGCAACAGCCAAGCACATACTCTGAGCTTTCTGTATCTCCAGTTGAAACTGAGGCCAGCATAGCTCAGAATTAAGATAAAACATGGGAGTGTCATTGAACTACTGACAGAAGACCTGTTTATCCAGATACCTACCACCATGAAACCCTGTCCATCTTATCCCCTGCTTTCTCATTCCAATTTTAACTTAGAACTACCACCTCTTGGCCTTCTTTACTTTTTTCTTGCTGACGGTTGTTCCCAACAATCACAACTGAGCACAACTTTTCATAAGTCACCAGATATCATGGAATTAGTGGGCCAGGATGATAAATCAGACAGACCACCTCATTGTATTGAAAGCATTTCCCAAATAGCATGGTGAGTAGCTTTACAGAGCACTTCTCTTGGCCAAGAGCGTGCACGGTGTCAATACTCAATAAAGTATCAAAGGTGGTATCTGCGATGGTCTGAAATTATCACATGGCTATACATGCAGCCAGCCTAGAAAGTCTGGTGCCTCAGCAGATGCCTAGGAGACAGCTCAGACACCACTGATCCACTTCCAGTTGGAAGAAGGGATGAAGAAACTATTTAGCCTGCTCTGCTTCTTGCTACAGAAGCTGTGCTTCATTTTCCTTTCAACCTCCTCGATTCGTTTGCATTCACAGTAATCTATGTTTGCAAGGCTACTTTCACATAAAAAGAATCAGAGGCTTATTAAACAAAAGTTTACACAGTACCCTTTATCACACGAAACACTGTGCTCTGCACTCCAGGGCCCGTCCTCATGAGAAAAGCCACTAAAAGACAAACTCCAAGAAACATTTCTTCTTACGTTCCTACATCATTTCACAATTTTATGGCAGTTTTGAGGTTTTTTAGTACCTTTTTTTTAACAACCCCCACCCTATTTTTTTCCCCCATAATAATAACCATAAAGAACAACAACTAAATTAATCATATCTTAAAATTCAGCAGTAGGAAACTGGGAGTTGCCTGAAGTAGACAGATTTTATATGGTTTCACTTTCAATCCCCATAGTTCTTTTCTTGTCTAACACCTAGAACAGTTTATATTTATACCTGACTCCTTTCTCCTATAATTAAATAATAACAATTCATTTTTCCTCGAAAGAGTATTGAGTCCAAACAGGACTGATTCTTTTCTCCCTTCCTAAATTTGGTAACTGTCAACTTCCCAAATCTACGAGGGAGCACACTATGATTAAACATGTCGTCTTTAAACCTTGAGCAAATACTCCAAAATACTCAAGGGGTGAGAACAAGTAATACAACGCCAGAGCAATGTACCTGACTGAAGAAAAACTACATTCCCATATCAAACCTACTAGGAAGAGGTCAGAGGGTTGGGTTTTTTTATTCCTACTTGGGCGGGATCCTAAAGCTAAAAGATACTTTTTCATACCAGCATTTATTTTCTGACTGAAAGTAAAATATTTCCTAACTGCTAAATAACTTACTCTCCCCTGCTGGAAAGGATCTAAGACATGAAGGAAGTTGCTAAAAATTTCTGAGCCACCTATGTCTTCCTTTTCCTATTTCAAAAATACAGTTGCACAAATTACAGTTTGTACTGGGTCTTAAATCATCTTTATTATTCCTAGCTTATTGTTGATGCACATTCCTGGGAGACTTCTGCCATTTATAGTCATGATTCTACTGAAACTTTTTAGTTAATTCACACAGATAAAGATTATATCTCATCTGAAAATACTCACACCCAAAAAGTAAGCCACATGTGTGGCATGCCTATGTACCTGTACGTTCATAATTTTAACCTTCTGGCAGAAGGTTGTCTGTAACAAGGGAATGCTAGAATAGAAACATTAGAAGACCTCTAAATAGAATTTTTGAAAGAAGTCTTATGAACCTCATTTCATTATTCAGGACTTCAATGCAACCTTTGTCACAGCACTATGCAATCATGGCTAAAGAGAAGAAAAAAACAGTTTAATAGAACAAAAAAAACTTAAAGAAGTGACACAACATTAAGAGTCTGTAATTCACTCAAAAAATTAAGAAAATAAAAACTTTCCTCTGTCTTCTCTTATATATACCCCTACTTCACCTTTTGTCTTATGAACAAGCTTAAGCAAATGACTCAACTATGTTCTGTTTCAAATTGTGCTTCTCAGAAAGGGATCTTTGCCTTAAATCTGAAAGATGCGTATGTGATTCGTAAGGCAAACATTTTGTGAAGGCATGCCACTTGTCAGCTCTCAAATGCCACTGTTTTGTTTTGACACACTTAGTTGGTGACACATCCCCCTTTACCAGCAGAGATGGCAGCCAGTATCTCAGAAAGAGCTCTTCACGTCTCCTGCAAAAGATGACAAAATCGTAGTAGGAACACTGTATTTCCAATGTCTTAGGACGCAGATGCACTCGCCCACAGTTCCAGCCAAGTTGCACCAGACCTTTCTGGACTCCTCATGAGGTGACAGGAGGGCTGCCTGCTACAGAATTGCCACCACCGCTCTTCACCTTGGGGGAACTGCCTGGTTCCATTTCACAGCCAGGCCTGGGTTGCCCCTGAACTGAAAGCACTCAACCTCCATCACCTGAAAAATCATCTGTGGAGTAAGAAAGTTCACAAATACCAAGCCAGCAAAGCTTGATGCCTCTTGCACCAAAACTCCCTTTTCTATGAACTTCACATTTTTGAGAGAAACACGCAGTTATCAGTGAGATGACAGCCTGCACGCAGAAGAACATAAGCAGAGTTTGCCTGTATTCACCAAAATCACTGTTAATCCCACCTAAATACACAAAGCCTGCTTAAGAAGCAAACACTACACAAGATTTGGAAAGAGAAGTAGAGAGAGGGAGTGCTTCCTAGACAGGGGCATCTTCAAGCCTCCCCCTCCCATGTACTGCTGCCCATCTGCCATGTGATCTTCAAAAGCAGTTGGAATAGCAGAGAAAAAGTACAGCTGCAGGAGCTACTACCTTAAGCAACTTAATTCAGCAGAAAGCAGTTTCTGAAACAACAAAACCGGACTTCCTTTTGCTGCAGCACAAGGTGGGGGGGGCGCAGGCAGAGCATTCAAAGATGTTAGTCTCCAGCAGACACACTCTCCCAGTAAGAGCAGAAAGTCCTAAGCACTGCCATTACTTAACGTCTGGAGAACCAGAAGTGAAGATACATATCCACAGACGGGAAAGCACTGCAAGGATGAAGCACAGAGCATTTGACACAAGAGGGAAATGAGTTTCATCCCTTCTACAGCACTTCAGCATTAACTGCAGCAGTTTACCTCTCTCTCTCTTCTCCTCTTACATATATTTGAGTTGCCAAAAAATTGTAATAAATGCCTGATTTTAAACTAAGCAATATGAGATAAGTTTGAACCTCATCTTTAAAAGAGTTAATGCAAGTAACAGGAAAATTTTGGTTCTTTTTTATTTCTGAACTTTTAAAAAAGGTAAGATGCAATATTATATAAGTAATGCAGCTTCCATACAAGCAATAAGCATTTTGCAATTAATATTCTGTGCAGTCTTTTGGTTGGACCTAGGTAGTAAGTAGTGCTTAAGCAGTTAATACATTGGAATTAAGGAAATAAAGAAAAAGAAAACACTTTTTAAAAATGTAAAAATCACTATTTAGGACAACATACGGGCATTTGAAAACTATACCCTTTATTAGTTAGGAGCCTGAATATGAACAATTAAGCAGCAGGCATTCAACCTCAAAACCACATTTGTTCCTGAAGACCTCTGGCAGCACCATCAGTGTCCCACATTTGAACGTGCACACACTGACTACAGTTCAGAAATCTAGCTGGCAAACAAAAGACCCCCTCTCTTTACTGAGGCTCGAGTTCTCTTTCCCTCCCACTGTCCGCTGACCAAAAGTTTTTTAATTAAATTGTAATTAAGAATCTAGAAGCATTATTTTCCCAGGGAAGGGTGGGAGAAATTATAATCTTTTCACTGTGCCCATTCAGCTGTTGGTGTCTGTTGAGCCTACCTTAGAGGGCATCAATTAACATCAGCTATGGCAGCTTTCATGAAGAGGCTGTTTGTTCAATAGGAACCAGCTGCCTGCAAAGTCATGCTGAAATGTAAATGACCAAACACTCCATGGCCACAATGTCAAGACATGACTGGACACATACGTGATGCCAGCAAGGTGGTAATCCCTATGAGTCATATGGAACTACAACAAATTAGAATCTTTTTGCTCTTGGAATTCCCAAACTCAAAGGCTGAAAGAGTGTTTGTGCCCAGAAGACTGTGGGGCTGATTGACGGGGCTTTAAAACAGATGTGAAGGGTGAGGGGCATAATACTAGGCTTATCTGTGACAAGCTGTGGGGTATCAGATCAGGGTTAGAGGGACAGGGTGCTAGTAAGGGCCTTCAGCCTGTAGCCCTGAGGCACGCTGGGGATGCTGCACTGCAGTCAAAGTCTTATGGAGATAAGCCAGGGGCCCTGAGGCGGTTGAAGACAACAGAAGAACACCTTCAAGACACCTCAAGTGGTGTTCCCTTAAGAAGGTGGCACAGCCAACAGCCCACCTGAAGTGCCTCTACACAAACACATGCAGACAACAAACAGCAGGAGCTGCTGGTAGCTACTGTGCTACCAGAAAACTGTGATGGTGCCCATTACTGAATTCTGGTGGGACAAATCCTACAACTGGAGTATGGCTACTGAGGGCTACAAGCTGTTCAGAAAGAGCAGGCAAGAAAGGACGGGTGGAGGAGTTGTTCTCTACGTTAAGGAATAGATAGAGACTGAGATGTCCCTAAAGCTCTCCCTAGGGTGACATGAAGAGAGCTGAGCGCTTATGGGTGAGGATTAAGAGACAGGTCAATATGCGGGACACTGCTGTAGGTGTTCATTACAGGCCACCTGATCAGGATGAGGAAGTTGATGAGGCCTTTTACACACAGCTCAAAGTAGCCTTGCAATCACAGGCACTGGTTCTCATGGGGGACTTCAACCATCTTGATATCTGCTGGGAGAGCTACACAGACAGGTATGTACAATCCAGAAAGTTCTTCAAGTGTATTGGTAACTTCTTGACTCAGGTGGCGAAAGAGCCAACAAGGAGAGGTACTACTGGACCTTGTGCTGACAAAGAGAGACTGGTGGAGGACATTTAAGGTTGGGGGCAGCCTTGACTACAGCAACCATGAAAAGATGAGAGTTCAGGGTCATAGGTAGTATGCGCAAAACAAGTAGGATTGAAACCCTGGATTTCAGGAGGATGAATTTCGGCCTCTTCAAGAAAATGCTTGTAGAAATCCTGTGGGTTAGAGCTCTGGAAGGTAGGGGTGCTCAAAAAAGCTGGACAATATTCAAACATCTCTAAGTTCAGGATCAGTGCATCCCTAAGGGAAAAAAAAAAAAATCAAGCAAGGGAAGCAGAAAACCTGTGTGGTTGAGCAGGGTGCTTCTGTAATAGCTCAAGCAGAAGACAGAAGTTTACACTGAGTGGAAGAAGGGACTGACCACTTAGGAAGATTACAAGTATACCGTTTTAAGAGTGTGCAGGGATGAAACAAGGAAAGCCAAGGCCTCCTTGGAATTAAAATTGACAAGGGATGTCAAAGTCAACAAGAAGCTTTTTTTAAAGTATATTGGATGAAAAAGGAAAACACACACAAAAAAATGTGGGCCTGCTACTAAATGAGATGGGTACCATGGTGACAGAGGATGCAGAGAAGGCAGAATTGCTGAATGCCTTCTTTGCTTCAGTCTTCATTGCTTAGGCCAGCCCTCAGGAGTCCCACACTCTGGAGGAAACAAAGACTGGACAAATGAAGACTTCTCCTTGGTCAAGGAAGACCAAGTTAGAGAACCGAGAAGTAAACTGGATATCCACAAGTCCATGGGTCCTGATGGGATGCACCCACGAATGCTGAGGGAGCTGGCAGCAGTCATAGCTGGGCTGCTCTCCAGCATCTTTGAAAGGTCACAGTGAACAGGAGAGATGCCTGGGGACAGGAGGAAAGCCAAAATCACCCCATTCTTCAAAAAGGCTAAGAAGGAGCACCCGGTAAGCTACACACCCGCCAGCCTCACCTTCATCCCCGGAAAGGTGACGGACCAGCTCATTTTGGGTCTCATGTCAAAGCACATGGAGGAAATGAAAGCTATCAGAAGTAGTCACCATCGATTCACA
>VXBW01005105.1:50633-64960 GCA_013400375.1 Thinocorus orbignyianus | reverse complement strand
AAAACCTGCCTGGACACATTCCTGCGCAACCTGCTTTATGTGGACGTACTCTGGCAGAGTGGTTGGACTAGATGATCTCCACAGGTCCCTGCCAACCCCGTATCATTCGGTGATTCTGTGAAACACAGCTACACCCCTTTAATAGCAAAACAAGAAATAACCAATATAAAAAAGTCTGTATGTCTGATCTTTCTTTTTCCCAGATAAAAGCTGAGCTTATGTAACTGATATAACTGCTATTTATATTTATTTAATGACACTTCATGATAAATTTAATATGAAAACAAACAAACAAACAAAAAAGGTATTTGTGCTGGCACCCAGCTGACACCATTTACAAAATTACAGAAGCTACATCACTGGCTTCTTCACACTGCAATTTTTCATTAGACATACTTAAGAATTAGCTGTGTTTCTATAGTCATATAATTACACAAGTCTATTCTCCCTTCTACAGCTATAGTTACAGCTACAGCTATAGTCTTTCACTAGGTTGGACTTTCCCAGATGGAAATAAAAATAAAACATAATATAAACTCCCTCTTTCAGCTGTAATTGTGTACTAACAAAGCTACATCAGTAAAATTAACTGACTAGCTGTAGCTCAAATAATTATCCCTGTATAAACCCCAGTGTGTAGACTAGGTCTGGAAGCAAACTTTAGCTCCACAGGGCGGTATACCCACTGAGGAAGGCAACCTATTACACATGCAGATCACACTGCTTTGCTGCAAAGTCATGGTGAGGTAATTGGAAAAATCTGAATAATCTTTAGTGAAGCAACTCAAACATCTCCAGGCATAGTCTTTAGCAGGTATGACAACTCAAGGCTTCTGACATCCACCTACTTTTTTTTTTTTTTTTTTTTTGTAGTGCTTAATCATCAAGCAACACACAAGTCAGGAAAGATCGGATGATTTATGTGTTTCAGTCTGCTGCCACAGAACTGGCACCTACATATAAAGGAGCATTTATAGTGTTAAAAATAGTATAGTGAAGTATTCAAAAAAAGTTTCAGTGGTGTACATTTCAAGTAACTATATTACTCAAACTGTGAGGTCAGAAACAGATTACTAGGCTGTCCCAAATAAGAACCGACAAAGCCTTCGTGTTAAGCCATCAAATGCTCCCTTCCCCATGATGTAATATGGCACTTTAATGATTCAAGTATCTAAATCTCTGAACCCAAAATATTGTATTGTATAAACTTTAGAATCCCTTAAGCCTACCTAAAATAGGTTTTCTGTAGATCAAAACACAATAGTGTTTTGTTGCAACTTTTCATACAGGCTCTGAGATGATGCATTATCCAGGGAGAGGAGACATTTTAACTGCAATGGTATACTTCAAGCTCTTTCCCACAAATGGTGACCCAGCACAACTATAACACAATCTAACCCTAACCATTCAAATAGTTACGCCTAATGAAAATCTGCAGAGTGAAACTGGAAAACGAGTTTTTTTTCCTGACAAAAAAAAAAAATGTTCCAATATTCATTAACACCACAAATTTCCAAGTAAAGATCTAATCAAGTAAAATGTACCTCCAGGAATTTAGTCCACAAAATTCACCCATAATTTGCCTTTACCCATTTTTCTTTCTGTAAGTAACGTTTTAGAGAAAGTTGGAATTTTCAGGACCAAGCAAGCTTGATGTCTCTGTTACAGTTTTCCCACTATACTTACCCATATACTTTTCCATACTAGACCCAGGTATGGACAATGATACAGTATCCCACAAGAATACAGAGAAAAGACAAAGTCCACCTTAAACACAGCATGGAGAACAGAAGCAATATATGAGAACAAATTTTGCATATACTTCGCCCTGTAAAAATGCCCACACCAGGAAAGGAGTCTTTTACTACCAAAGTAGTAATGTACTAATTGCTCACAAAGAGAAGTAGGTCACAGAGAATTCATGAAAGCAAATGTCAGTGACTCAGTGTAAAAGAAACAACAAAAAAAAAAAAAACGAGTGCAAGGATATGATTTATAGTGCGCAAATAGCTATGAGCTAACATTGTGAAGAGCAAAATTTCACAACAAAGATTTAACTCATCCTGGTGTGTCAGGAATGAAGCATCATGTAAAATGACTAGTAAAGCCAAACCCACTGTAGAGAAAATGCAAGCAGTGATAATTACAGTTAACATTTTAATTTTTAACACATCAGTTAACTTACTGTCCAGAACTACAAAAGCCTGCCTGATGCAACAGCAGCAATTGCTTTAGGTGCCAGATCTAGCAGTGCTGCTAGCAGTATCAAGAACAGTGTGAGATGCTCCAGGAAATAACGCCTGTCAAACTATGCAACACAGGATGACACACGTCTATACTAAAACTTATCTGTTTAAACAGCATCTGCCCAAGAAAAGCAGGACTACAGGCAAACCGAAGGAGAGGAAACTAATGAGAGTGTGTAGTCAACTGCTGTAAGTGTATGATGTGATACGTGCAGTTATTATTCAAAATCTAGATTCAGGATTCATACAATGACACAAGAACTCTTAAGTTTTTAGTGTTTCAGGGTACAGTTTTGTTGTTGCTGGTTTGCATTTGTGGGGGGTTTTGTTTGGTTTGGTTTTTTGTTGTTTTTTTTTTTTTTCTTTGATGTTTGTTTAGAGATTTTCTTGGAAGTTCATCTTTCAAGCACTATTTTGGCAATGGAGATCAAACTCTCCCACAAAAAGCAATTTTACTTAAGACTTTGTTGTTTATAAACTGCTAATTACACTAAAACCTGTAATCTCAGACATGAGCAATCTACTTACATGAAAAATCAGAATAAATCTCACATTTTTTAATCGACTGATCACAACTGTTTTGAACTAGAATTTGTGCCTATGACTTCCACTGGATTTAGACCTAAGACAGACTCAAATTGTCATTAAAACAGTACCATGCGATCCATAATGAACAAATTTCCCACTTTCCTCAATTTAAAGTACCTCCACATCACATTACATTCATCATATCCTCTAAGATATGCTACTATGCTAGCAATTAATTCTTATGTGGACAAGCTAAAACCAAGACTGCTCACACACTTCTGTAAACTGTACTGCCATGAGATTATACCATCATCATCATTCTGAGATGGGCGCTACTAATTCCACCACAGAAAGCAGTCCTGAAGATTACCAGTCATCTTGAGAAGCATTGATGAAGAGAACTGAAAGCTGAATCTACAGTTTAAGGTGAATCCAGTAGTTTTAACGCAACTACTCTGTTCCACTGAAAGCTTGCTTTGGCACAGCTTCCATCTATTGTCCATTTGATGTAATGGAGGCAGGTTCAAGAGAAACTACAACACACAGCATTCCATGACCTTCTAACTATCGCAGAAAAAAGAACGTGCTAAGAGTTCGAACGTTAATCCTTAATTTCCTAGATTTTGCAAAATAGAGGCCCCAAACCTCTAATTTGGTTCAGCTAAATCAAACAGACATTTTATTAACGTGACTTCTACCTCAGCTTTTCAAATAATCATTACGAACATCATACAAACAAAATAATCGTTACAAATCACTACAAACTCAGACTACATCTTGCCAAATGTATGCATACATCTGAAAGACAGAATAATGTCAGTAAAAGCCATCTCCCCAAATGATGAATACAAAAGAGTGGACATAGTCATTAGAATTACCCTTTCTTCAATTCATAATTGCAAAAATTACCACTACCCTTATGAACAGATTTTTACCTTTGAAGATGTAAACAAAATTCTAAAGCACACTCACATAAACCTGTGCTAGCATAATCTCATGCTTTTTAATACTTTCCCTCCTACAAACGCATAATTAAACATTAAATCAAAATGATTTCTCATTTTGAGAAAGTCTCTGCAGGTAATGGCAGCATGCAATTTAGAAGGGCTGGACAATTGGTTTGATATACATATGGGTGTGTGACCAATTAAAAAGTGACTGATTGTTTTCTAAACCCAGCTTAAGTTGTATGACAGAGCTCTGACTTCTTTTTATTAGGATGTATAGTCTCTTGCTTCATTGTGACCAGCACAAATTTAGCTGATACAGAAAAATAATGACAATTAAACTTTTAGAAGTGATCAACTGAAAAAAAAAAAAAAAACCAGGACTCCAATTGGTAAACGGGCATTCAACAATTCACATTTCCTCCCACAATCTGGTGAAACAGCAATGTAATCTGATTATCACTTCTTTTCAAAGTGTTGCATTAGATCTCAAGAGATTGTGGAAACTGTTTACTGATTGACACAGATTCTTTATTTCTTCATATTCTTCAGAGAAATAGCATACCTCTCCCTCAATTTTTCTTTATTGATTTTCCCCCCAGTAAAACTTAAACAAGAACAGCAGCTTCACAGCTATTTAACATAGGAGAGGTACAGTATCTTGTAAAATACAGAATTTTGCAAAATTTTGCTAAACACCCAAGAGCTTCTGTAAGACTGAAGCTGGACCGAACATTACATTAGTGATGTACATCACATAGGTTTGATATTACAGAGAGCCACTGGTACATCACCCACTCGGAGCTCTAAAAACAAGTTATGGTAATAATTCCAGAAAAATAATATTCTGCTTTTAAATTCTGAGTATTCAGTATGTTATACTAGCCATATTCTTAAAATAGGTAATACAGTCACTCTCTCCAACGGACAAATTCTGGTCTTCCAATTCACTCATGTCTCCCAGCACACTTTATCACCGTAGAAAAGTAGAAACATGTAATTCACTGGTTGGGGGTAGAAGAATCAAGCTGCAATATGATACAAAGGTACACATCATATCCCTTGTAAGTTTAGCTTTAATAGTCCAAATGCCTGTAGCCATATCACCCTGTGCTGTGATTTTGTCACATCTCAGGCTACACAGCATTAGGCCAACTAGCCGCTGCAGGAAATGATGATGATCTGAGTCACAGCTAAGCACACCCCAGTATAGTTGCTGCAGGGCACAGTGCTGTTTTGCAGATGAGTCTGGGCTGCCAACCACGTGAGATCATTAGAGATCACTGCTTTTGGTAAATGAAAGGGCAGTCAAGCACGCACTTGTGAAAAAATGAACAAATATTCAGAAACCCAGACAAACTGAATGTGCTTTCCTTCAGCCCTGGGTCGCTCTTCAATATATCAATCAGCTATTTAAAGAAAAAGTTCCATCATTTTGACAGCCTATTTGTATTAAACAAATCCCCTATTACCTTAAGCTTTTTACTAGCAAAGCCTTTTGATAGAATCAAGCTACTGAAAACTACCCAAACTAACAAAAACAGGTCTGTCACGTACAAAGGATACACAATTCTATCATTCAAGAGAACTTACCAGCACTGATAATAAAATGCAATGAGGATGTTTTGATATTAAATTTAGCAACATGTAACTATCCAGTTTAACAAGTGAAATTTTTATCGAATAGCAGGCCAAGCATAAAAAATAGGTAAATTATATCAATAGCCTCTACAGAAGCTTATCAGAATTGGAGTATGTGAGAAGCATGGAAGTACACGGATTCTGCTGAGACAAACAGGTAGTGTGTGGCCACAGTACAGATCAGAAGTCAGATTTTCACATTCAAAAACCTAACTCATACCCTCAAGATACATACAAACACCTTCAACAGAAAAAATACTTGGTATAGCCCAACATTTTCTTTATATAAAATTCATTGTGCTAGGAAAAGGGAAGAGGAGGAAAAAAATCCAATAAACCCTAAGCAAAATTATTGTCTTAAGAGTGTTACAGTAAAGTGTCTTCCAGCTTACTTCAAACAAATCAAATTGAAATTAATCATCCATTATACTTGCTTGAAAAGTCTCAGCAACCACTGAATTCACCAAGTACATTAACGATGTTGCACATTTTTTATGCCAATACTAAAGTGCAGCAAGTGAAAAAAATAATCTGCAGTTCATGTTTTCTACACATCATTTTTCTTCTAGAAGGATATATGAAAACAGAAAAATGTAGGTACTCCTGTCTCAGTCCTTACAGCCAACTGATATTCATCTCAGCCAAAAAAAAACACCAACAACTATACCACTATGGGTAGATAAACTGCTCTTTCTTGGACCGTTTGTTTTAGATGTTCTTACTCTAGATTTTATCTGAAATTATGTAATGACTGGATTTTTTTGTGTTGTTCAGAACTGTACAGTGATTTCAGACTGTAGCCTTCCTCCTTTAGGGTGCAATAGAGTCAATTTTCAGAATCCGGAAAACTGGAGTAGGTTAGCTTTGTTCGAAGACTCCCAAAGAAAGAGTATTTTCAGAGAAGATTTGTCTTACCTCTGTGAGAAAACCTCACATTTTCTACTCTGAAGAACAAAACCACTTGGTCAAACATGCAAAAGATCCCTGTGGTGAGAAGTATTACTCTTATATATACAATAGTGCTACGAGTCCTCATTGTTCTAGACATCACATGAACACAGCAAATGATAGCCTCTGCTGGAAAGAGCTTATATGCTCTGAAAACCCAGGCATAACATGTAGATGAGACAAACATCTCCAACAGGTTAGAACAGGGTGTGGATGAAGTAAGGTGACAGAAAAGGGTGTGCATGCTACAATTTTTGGCCATCAGGAAGAGTAATCACCGCATTACTCATCCAGTCCATTACCCCATTAGCTAATTTAAGGTTTCTATTTGCATCACAGCAGAAGTATGCCTGAAGAAGTGATGTACAGAAAAGATAAAACCACCACTTCTGCCATCTTCATTTTTGTTTAGAAAATGCTTTATGCTTTGTGAACACCACTGTCAGAGGATTCAAGAAAAAAAAAAAAGTGAGACTAGTCCAAAAATCTACTCTGGTCTCCTAATAGTCATAGCAACATCACAAAGCCAGGAGCAAATTTAACCTCCACAACCGTTACCCATGTTCTGTAAGATTTTTACAAGTCAACAACAGCCCTCATTTTTAACAAGACTTATAAGAATCCATTGCTCAATAAATGCAAAGTCAATAGATTAATGGAAGTTGGTCTCACTAAATAATGACAATTAAAAACCAAATTACTTAAAAATCTGATACTGCCCACTTCTTCGCCTAACAACGTAAGGCACCACATTCCTTCCAAATCTTATTATAAAGTATTATACTTTAACCTCTTGGACTTCTCTGTATTTTAAGTGGAAGTCCTATAGTGGTTTTCACATATCTTGAATAGTTACGTAGATAGTATTCGCTGCTTTTCCCCTCAAGATGGCTATCATCTAGTGATAAGTGAAGTCACGTGCTTGTGATTTATGAGTTTTACGTTTATGGAATCTTGGTATCCAATCAGAAAAGCGATTTTGTAAAAATACAAAGTTTGCAAGAATAAAAAAGTTAATTTTTACAGCATAAACTGTTCAGGTGAAATATTTGTAAACGCATGAGAAAACTAGAATGAAAACTGTGTTTCCCTCCTTGCTTCTGGCTGTGTGGCATTATGTGCATTGCTACCATGCCTCCAAAGAGACCACGACATATCACAGAACACTGAGCCAGTTCTCAAACTCTTATTCTTCTTCTGACAACAGCAATGTCTGTAACCAAAAAATATTTTTTTCATGTCTTTTTTCATAAAATAGTGTAATTACACTGACTTTCCTAATTCTGCATCATTATATGCCTGTATAATATGTTTTTTTTTTAGAATAGCAACACCTTTCTGTGAAAAACAGAATCACACTTCGACTCTAACTTCCAATAGCCTAAAACTTGGTAGATACTTTAATATTCTACAATGCATACACTATCCCCATACTAAAACTATGTTCAGCAATGTCTCATTCCATTAGGGTGCTGGATTTCTAGCATACACTGGGTGCTCCTGCCACATACAATGTTCTGGACCTCAGTCTTCTGATTGTGTGTACTGCACGCACTTTACTTCGTTCCTGTATCATGTTATGGACTGATCCAGCTATTTACCTACAAGATGAAACCTGAGAGCAGTTCTACAGATTGTTTCTCAGAGTTTACATAAACAAGACCAAGGGTATGCTTTCACCCCCCACTGCACTACAGTGTTCCACCAGCACCTCAGCAGGACATGTTCCTTCATACAACTCCCACATGCTTCTATCTTTTCAGACAGTTTGGGCCATCCAAGAGAGAAAAGCAGCATTCAACTCCCCCCACCCATGTCCTCCTCCTAACCACACATGCTCAACACTCCCACAGAGACTTGGGCCAAGTGCTCCCAGCATGTACAGAAGCCACACCAATGCTGCTGGCCCACAGGCCAGCTTCCTGGGGAAGGCACCTTTTAGAAATCACAATGTTATTGTTCCCTCAGTATGATTTGAAGGGAAAATTCATCTTTCCATATTGACTGAGGCAGAAAACACAGAGAGTCCCCTTTGGACGTCTCTTCAGATTGTTTCCTTCTATTAATACCCATCTGTTGACCCTTGGACTGGATTTAGGCAGTCACAGTCCCAAAGAACGTACAGAACATTTTTTTTCTGTTTATAAAAAGACTGTCTCTATGTCTTCAAGGCTATTACTAAGGTTAGTGGGAAATACAATAGCATCAGCAATAAATTAGTAGTGGTAAAACACAGCTCACTTAAGGAACAACGGGAATCAAAAGAAAGCTTGCAAAAACAGTGGCAAACCTTTCAGATTTTCTCAAACTCGACAATGCTTAAACAAACACATTACCGTGACTGGGAGGGCCAAATTACTAAATCTCTAACACTATTACTCTGTGTCTTGTTTCCTGTAGACTGTCAGAGTAGGTGATCCTACTGGTTTCTTCTCGCCTTGTAATTTATGAATCAGAAGAAGGAAACACATGATGGTTAAAAGGTATTAATTTATAGATAATGCTGAATGCTTTGGTCTGACCCACATAAACAATTTGCGTATTTAATAAAATAACCTAGTATATTCATATACTCTAGTATGTTTTGTATTTCCTTTGAAAAATTTCCTTTACAGAAAAAAAGGAGGAAAAAACAAAAGCAGTCTGCTGTTCTAGGATTTGAGGAAGACAATTAAGAAAAAATGTGAAGCAACTTAATTTTCAAACTTGAGGGGCGGGGGGGGAAGCTAAGCAAGAAGAGTTTCATTTTTTTGTTCTGAAACTTTTTCCACCAATAGAAATCAAAGCCTTGCAAAAGATGATAATGTTTTGACATTTGCCAAGACAGAAAAGCGCATCGTGAGACACAATCAAGCAGTAAGGGGAAAAAAAACCAACCAAACAAACAAAAAACAAACCACAGATAGAAGTACATTTCCCAACAGAACTCATGTTCTCTCATTAGTCATAGGTCACAGATGGGGAGCAGATGCCTCCAAACACAACAGTTCAATCATCAAAAAATGGCAGAAGGGCCAGGGAAGAAGCCAGATCACCAAGCCTCAGGTAAAGAATAAAATAATACACAAGCTTACTTATAAAGCACATTACATATTTTCTTTGTCCATTATGTGGGGGAAGCAAAAGGAAGATGTTCTGGTAAGACTTGATGGTACAGTGAACTGACATAATCATGCTTTTGCGTGGGGTGTTCATAGACAAGGTGAATAGAGCATATTGGACTTGTCTGACTGCCTTTACTTCTACTATTACAGCACTTATGGAAATTCCCTTGACATACCCATGAGTAAGAACAAGCCAGACAGGCCTAGACTCACTGAAAAAGCGTATTTGTAAAACAAATGCACACAATTTAGTTTTTATTAGTTAACTCTGAGAGGGTTAACATTATTATCACAAAGGATATTACTTAATTATGACTTCTCACTGAACAGCATTGTCAGATGAATGTGTTAACATTCAAGTAACCACCTTCCAGTTTCCATAAAAGGGAATAAAATAGTTGGTTTGATTTACATTATGAAAACTGTCCTGGCAACAAAGTCTGGTAAACACCAAGGCATCTCTTGGCAGAGACGTAAGTCTGATTTATTCTTACCATCAGTATCTAACTCCCATTTCATTGAGGACTGGAATAATATGTTTATTAAAGTCTGAGCTACACTCAATCTGTAAAGATGTATTTATCAACTAAAAATTCTGATGAAGACTGTTGCCTTCTCTCAGTCAGCATGGACTGCAATCAACAGGAAACATCCATGACTGAAGGCAGAATTTCACTCTAGATTGCTACACTCATTGATATTAAGCTACATATTGTAAAACAAAATAGCTGTTACAAGTAATTCTGTCAAGAGAAGTACCAAGCAAGTCCCCTTTTCTATGGTTTCATGTCCTCTCACCGAATCACAGAACTACACCTACAATCCTTCTGCAAAATTTTCCTCTCCAGTATTCCATTCACTCTCCAAACTCCCTTTGGGGTCACTTCCCCTCACTTCTGTTTAGCTACCCGGAGTGCAAAAGATGCTTCCTGCAGCCAGTATAATGCCATCTCTGGGACATTATCCTGGTTTGAGCCACAGAGGACTAATTTCTCTTCTGATGCCACGTGGAAGACTCTAGTGTCTCAATTTGTGAAAATACTTACTTCACAGCCAGCCAGGCCATATGGAATTCAAGGTCTCAGTGTCTTCAAACCCGGTCTGGTGCAGGGATAAGAGGGCGCGAGGCCTGGGCACTTGGCCAAGGTTGGCCAACAGGATTATTTCATACCATGAACATCATATTCAATGTAAATTAGGAAATTTGCTACGTAGTCTCCCTCTCTCTTGATGGTATCACCACAGAAAACTTCTTGCCCCGATGTTGGACTCCTGAGGCCTGCCCTTCCTCCTGAAGTCACAGCGCTCACAGTGTCCCACATTTGCTCCCCACTGCTGGGAGTGCACAGCTTCCTGCTGGTATAAATGGTTGAGTATAATCCTTCTGTATTTTATAGTAGTATCGGGATCAATACTGGTTCTTAGTGTTACTGTTAATTATTTAATCTTATCTTGTTAAATCCATCTAAATTTCAACCATCCTGTTTCCTTGTTTTCCCAGTTCCTCTTCCTGGGTGAGGAGGGGTCATCCGGTGATAGAATTATTGCCTAAATGACAATAAATTTTTACAAGTTTTTAATCAAACCACAACAGACATTTAGCAAGAATGCCAACACGTCTTGGCTGGAAGAAGGTCCTGTCCCCAGTGACAGTGACTTCCGTGTGTCTATCAGGCACAACTTCTCATGTTCCATCACAGTTTAGTTTGGGTTTGAGGAGGGGCAGTTTTGGGTTTAAAGTACGTACTTACAAAATATGCTTTCTTAGACTACCTTCCTTTCATCTTACTTTTGAGATTTCTGTATATTTTATATAGAACTATCTTTCCGGAAAATTCCAGCAGCTCATCCTAGAGGTGATAATACCAGTAGTCCAAATAAAATTTAAATTAAGACACTTTTTCATTATACTCAGATTTACCAAAGGAAGCTCAACTAGCTCAAACTACTGCACCCATATTCCCTTTAAAAATTTTAAGATTTAAAACTGGTGCATAAAAGCATAATATTTGCATGTATATCAAGAACAAAGTAGAGGCTGCTTAGAGAAATCCACCTCTGACAAATAGCTTTAATAAAATAAATAGCTTATATAAACTCCCCTCTCCCAGGTTACACATGGGAAAAAAATAGCAGAGTCAAAAAAGCACTGCAAGTTGTTCCACATGTGCAAATTTATCTCTTGTGAGAAGTAGGATTCTGTTCAGAAGCTTGTGCCAAATCTTGAACAGGATAGGGGCCCAGTAGCACACAGAGGGAAGTCTGACTATGCAGTGTTCCCACATCCATGCAGGAAAACAGCCAGGGAAAATAAGGAAAAGTCTGTCCTCTACTAGTGTTACAGTTAAGAACATCTTCAGCGCCACTTAAACCAATCACAGATAACAAGTACCAGCATTCAAACAAAGTAACTCTTAGTTTATTAGCCCTCTCAAGTTGATCTCCAGATGAAACTGATACCCATAGAATTACCACAGAAAAACAGTTACTATAAAGAAAGTCCTTCCCCTCTTTCTTAAAGGGAAAAGAGGTAGGTATCACAGTATTCTGCAATGTAAACACTATACTAGTTTGAATTAGTCAAGTTCAAAAAATTCAACTAAGTAAGCCAGATTCTTCCAGTGCTGGAATAGAGTCAAGAGTCTTGTTCAACTTCAGGAGACAAGACATATTTGCCAGAAATAAGATTATAAATGGCTGCACTATGGGAGTTTTCGAAAGCTATAGTATGAAAGCACACTGTAAACATCACAAATACAGATGAAAAAGCTTCTATGCTATTGAT
This sequence comes from Thinocorus orbignyianus, assembly GCA_013400375.1. NCBI lineage: Eukaryota > Metazoa > Chordata > Aves > Ciconiiformes > Thinocoridae > Thinocorus > Thinocorus orbignyianus. The sequence continues at coordinate 52,761 of VXBW01005105.1, read as the reverse complement.
GCCTAAATGTGCCTTTGAATAAAAGCATAAGTAAGAAAACTAAGGGGTTTTTTTCTGATTGTTTAACTAACCTCATAGTACCAATGACACTCAGCTTCTCAACAAGTATTATTTTACAGCAACTGCTTGAATGTTTATGAATGTAAGTGCCTGTGAACCCTTATGCATGTGGATTTATTTAGTCTGTACTGGGTTGTACATAGATGCTGATAGACAGGAAAAAAAAATATTGATAACATTCTTCTCCAACACCATAATAGATAAGTTTGCATTCACACAACGAATCATGCAAAGGAAGAATTTTGTTAGAAAAAAAGAAAATAAAAATCAGACTGATGGGTTCCCTTAATGACATACACAAAAGAAAGGGTGTGTTTTATAATCACCTTACTGCCTTGAGAGAAATAATGGGTTTTTTTAACTCTGCATTACAATACTATAATCAAGCACAAAAATGTCTGAAGGTTTACACGTTTTCATTGAACTAAATTATTCCAATGCATAACACTTCCCATTATTATTTCAGTAAATTAAGCAGCATTAGCAATGGTACTTCTAAAATAATCAAGACCCCTGGCTTTACAGAGGAGTACCTTAGTCCACATTAACAGAGATTTTTTTTAATTGCTTACACAAAAATGCTTACATAAACTAATTTTTTTTTAAATAAAACCAAATATATGTATTCTTGAATTCCCCATAATTTATTTGGACGTTAATAACTATGTTTTAAACCAGCACAGCCAGAAGAGACAGACACTTTGATCATGTATAAATAACCATTTTCCTACCAGTAAGCAGTGCCTCACTTGACATCATCTTCAACATTTTTGTGAGGGGGAAGGGGGAAGAGATCTACTACTGCGTAACCTTTTAAACATTTTTCTTTAACGTGTGATTTGAAACCTAAAGTCAAATGATAGAGATCAAAAGCAGGCTCTTACATGTTAGATCTACATAATTACTGCATATGCAGAAAAAGAGAATTGGTGGGATAAGGAAATCACAGCAGTTTTTACTTTCTAATCACCAAACTGAACATGCCATTATTTCATGGGAAGAACAGATTCTACTTACAATACTAATTTTAGTATTTCAAGAACAATAGAGCATGACAGTTCTTCTTACTTCTAACCAATCATTTAGGTAAGACCACTGGCTAATTGAAAGAAAAGGCAAAAAAGCTCATATATTTTAGACTTTTGTACTCACCTGTCAGTTGCAGGAACACCAGTAACAAACAGTTTGTAGTTATGAAGTCTCTCTATTGGGTAGATCAATCTGAGAATTGTTCTGGTTTATAGTACTTTAGATATATTTACTGGGAAACATGCCAAAAGGAGTTTTTTTAGTTCACTACTATTCAATTTGGTTTGAGCATTTTAAATAAAACCACAGAACTGACCCACCATGAGATTTAAGGCCACACTAGAAGTGGGTTGGTTGTTTTTAATCTCTGCTTTACTGGTGGATGAGTCTGCTGAAGCAGATCTAACTAATACTATTATGGATCAAGAGTGTATAGAATATGCACTGCCACAGCAACAAAAAAACCCCGAAACATCAGTGCTGAAAGTATGTGGTCTCAGAAATTGATAAAAAAATGCCAAGCATTTAAAGTGTGATTTCCTCATACATCTCTACCAGCATAGATTTAAGTCACATGAAAAATTAAGTCAAGTAACCATGTCTAGTTCAGTTAAGCCCTCTGATTACTATCCTTTAGTAGTTACGCAGGTAGGAAGCGAAGGAGTGGATACTAGAAGTTTTAAAGCAATCAAAAGGGACTTCAGGGCACTGGGGAAACTGGTCGAGGGGCCAGGGGCACAGGTAGTTTTTTCATCAATATCCTTAGTTGCAGGAAGGAATACTGAAAAGAATAGGAAGTCAGGAGTCAGCCACTCTGAGTGGCTCAGAGGCTGATGTCGCCAGCAAAATTTTGGGTTCTTTGATCTTGGGGAAATTTATTTGGCACCTGGTCTGCTGGCAACAGATGGAGCGTATGTGCCTCAGACAGGGAGAAAGACCTTAGCACACGAGTTGGCAGGGCTTGTGGAAAGGGCTTTAAATTAGGCTCAAAGGGGGAGGGGGTCAAACTGCAGAATTGGACAAAAAAACCCTGAGGCAA
>VXBW01005105.1:34161-44204 GCA_013400375.1 Thinocorus orbignyianus | reverse complement strand
CGGTGTGGGGGTGTCACTGCTGGGACTCCGTGCCGGTCCCCGGAGAACCAACAGCGCAGGTACTTAATCACTGCTTTTTACATGGGGGCCCTGCCACTCCGGACACCGGCGTCGGCCATGCAAAGCTGGGACACCCGCCTCCATGGCCGGCTGTTTCTTTTGAGAAAGCTACCCTGAAGCGGAAAGGCTTTTCAGTACCTTTTCCACTCAAAACAGTGACCGAATCCCTCAGGTACTTTGAGTCATTTCCTCCTCCTAACTTTCTTCCTTGGCTTCTCCCTCCGCCGTTCCCCGGCTGCCGCCCAGCCCGGCTGGTTTGTTCTCTTGGCTTCCCCCCGCCTCCGTTCCACCTCTGCTTTACTCCTCACTGATCCCCACGTGTGCTTGCTGCTGTCCTCTGCCTCCTCACCCCTCATCCCAGCACCTCCCCCAAGCCTCCTCTCCTCTCTCCCTCTGCAGCTCCATCTGTACTAGCATTTCCCCCCACAGCTCTGCAGTACACGAAAGTGTTTCTAAAATTACTGCTATGCTACATCGTCATTCAGCAATGCCAAACATGAGATGTCAGTGATCAGGTATAGAGAAACAGTCGCCGTGGCTTCAAAAAATTAGGACGTTGGTTTTAACATACTTAAAATTTCCATTTGCCTTTTCAGGGTCACCTGTGACTTGGTCACATTTGCGGTTATGGAAAGAACATCATGTTTTGTGCTGAGATTGCTTACTTACTTAACTGAAGGTAAGATTCCTGCCTAATCTCAACATTTCAGGAGCTGTATCTTAGAAACACACAAACTGCTGTGATAGCTAGTAGCGCTGTGGTTACATCACCAAACACTGTCTGCGATAGTAGGGAGAAAATCATGGGAAACGAAAAAACAACATGTAAATACAGACTAGTCTATCGCCTGGGTGAAAACTCGTGGCGCTGAGCGATGCAGAGCAGAGCTGGAAGGGCTCACATGACAGCAGGATGAGAGGGCTCTCAGGACACCAGTGTGGCTCGGAACGCAGCATCGCAACGTCAGACCCAATTTTGAAAAGCCTCCAGAAATACACATTGCAAAGAAGGCACTACCGTCCTCCAGCTAACTAAAACCTGTTTATTTTGGGAGTGCAGGGGGACATTCCTCGGGATAGTCTGACATGTTACAGGTACAAACTTTATCTTATTTGGAAAATGGGTTTAGGACATACATTTAATAAGGTATTCACACAGCAGCTGCCATCAAAGGCCTTAGTACAAATCCCCAGCAGATACCAACTGCTGACACGCCACTGCCACCAAGTCAGTTTAGCACTGATCAAACACAAAATAAGCATCAAACACTTCTCTAAAGTTGTCTTACTTTTAGAAGAGACCAGCTCCATATGAGAAGAAGGGAAAACAGCCCAGCCCCATCTAGGTCTCAGATCACATTTTCTTGCATGAGTAAGGCTGAAATGGCTGCAGAAGCTGGTACTCGGGTCAGTCTCCAGCTGTGCCCCTCGTGAAGGTGCTTCCCAGTCAGCCTGCTCTTTTTATACCCCTCCACAGGACAGAGAAGTATTCACAGCTACTCTAGCTCGTAACAGAAAACCTCTCATCCGTTTCTTTTTGCTTTAAGGCATGCGGGCCCATACTGAGTGTGAAGTTTTAAAGGTTCTTGTGAAGGCAAGCTTGTCTGGCAACTGTCCTTTCTCAAAATTTCCCAAGAATTAAATTCCCAAATCTCTAAGAAACACCTCCTCCACAAACTCCACTACCTCATCTTCTCTACTAGGTACACAAGTTTTTGCCTGTAATAGGCGCATTCAGAGAAAGAACTGTAGATAATCATGAAACCAGGGAATTTTTACCTGTCTATGCTGTAGTGAACACCACTAGCTAAAAGTAACAACAAAGTCTTCCATCTATCATGCAGGAAAAGTTCCAGTGAATCCATCGCCCTGCAAGCTCTCCACTCTACTCGCTCTTGCTAAGAGGCAGCTAAAGGAGTAACCTTCCCTCTCTTAAGTAACGTAAGCTGTTGTTTTCATAATTCAGCCAAGCACATCACATGTGGGGTGATCGTGGAACATGCAGGCCAAAACTCATTTCACATCAAGGCCAAAAATTAGCAGTCTTTTCTGCTGCATGACCAGTAACTCAACTCAAAATTTCTTTGCAAAAATCTCTACCACTTTATTAGCAACAATGTGAAGCCTCAAATTCTGAAACATACCCTAGAAAACTTTCAAAAATTAAAGAAGACTAACCTATCATACTGTGGGCAAAGATCCACCTGAAAAAAAAAAAAGATTCCTGCTTTTAAGTAGACAAATTCTGATGGAAAAGAAGTTGAATGTCTCTGTACAACGAGAGAGATTTTTATACTAGAAGCCATTACACAGACCTGGCTACTGCAATATATATTTCACGATCTGAAAAGTTGGATTTTTGCAAAAGGAGAAAAGAATGAAGAAATTTCAGGGAAAAGTTTCTGTCTGTGTATATAGCAATAGTGGGTATCAGATCAGAGTGCCGTTCTACATTCAATGCTGAACAACATTCACTTCAGACTGTGGCTTCTCATAGTAAAATCCCTTGCAATTCCATCCCTAGACCCTGCACAGACTATTTACAAGCAATAGCTCCCCAAGTTACATGACCTGTGGGTTCAAACATAGCTTGACTTTGGCTTTCTGAGTACGATTTGACGCATACACAGTCCCGCTAACTTGTTGAGTTATTTCTAGCATGGGCTCAAAAGCAAGAAGACTTGAGTAATTACTTTTCTGAGGTGCTAGGTGGACATACACATTACTAGGGCACTAGAGACTTTGACAAAGACGTGGAAACGAAGGGAGGAGTTATGAGAAGTCCAGCACAGTCCCACAACAATCTTATACTAATTAATATGTTTCGTAAGGGAGCACAGGCCTTATCCTTAAGGGCACAACATGTAAATAACAAAAAAGACTTTGTAATGCCTGTCAAAAAACAACATAGCTTCCAAAATGGTGCCTGCAGTTTGTGACTTTCCACACCGCAGAAATGTCTGATTTCAAAGCAAACATCTCATGAGCGAGTTTTGCCAGCTAATTAAGCAGGTACTACACAGCTGCTAAGGGTCTGCCTTCTCTAACACAATTTAGTGAGCTGAATCAGCTCAGTGAGGCACAGCTCAGGACAATACCCAGGACAAGGGAAGCAGACAGGGTGAATGGTCAGGCAGAGGGGCACTTCTTTGGCAGTGTCTATCCCTTCAGTTGGAACCTCTCTTACCACCAATGCCGATGGTGCTGTTTACCCTCTGCAAACACAAGCTCAACACCCAGATTTTGCACTGTTTTGTAAACCAGCACAATTTACTCACCTCTGCCATGCAGAACTGGACGAAGAAATTAAAAGGTGTAGGTAATATAGTGTTCCTAAACATATAACCCAGAATTACTAGGAACAGTTCTATGGTATACCAAAAAATGTATACTTGATAATTACATAGGTTTCTCTGCAAAATTATGTATGTTCAGCAGCTGCAAATAACTCTCCCTCAATATCCAATTGAAAACACTGAATTTTGCAGTTAATAAAAATTAATAAATAAAATACAACAGTTAAGAACCTGAAAGTATGTCCTTAGCAGCATTTGTTGCCCAAGTTTTCAGCTTTACAGCCACTCCCAAAACAAGCAGCTCAGGCAACTTAATTTAGGAGATGCTTTACTATGTAACTTTGATGATGAGTTTTATTTATCACAAAGCATTACATAAGGTAGCACATAACAAAACAAATGATAAGGATCATTAAGTTTTCCCTTTCATATTCTTGAAGATAAAAAAAAAATAAAATTGCTCAACTCAGAAAAGGTAACTAATCTATCCTTGCTTTGAAGAAGAGTGCATTTCCAAAAGCAGACTTATCAACAGCATCCTTAGAAGAATGTCATTCTATACATATGCAAAAAAGATCTCAAAATGTCAAAATTTACTTCCAGCAATTAACAGCAATATTTTTTTCCCCAGAAACATTTTAATTATATAAAACTGATCACTGATTTTAAGTTCCACAGTGAAATACTTAAGAAGTTGACCAGTGTACCTCTAAAACCAAAATGCAGTACCAGTGCTAAATCACTATTTTGCACATAGCATTCCAATGCAAAAGTTACCTAACCTACCTTCTTCATGCTGATAATTACACTAATACACATTGGAATTTTTCAAAACATCCATACATGAAAATGTTCTGGAGTCATTGCCCAAAAGCATTACAAGTCTTATACAATTCTGTAGTAAAATGTACATCGAATGCAGTTCACAGGCAACAGTACATATAATGAAGAGCTCCTTAAAGATGCTAAGACTAGTAAAATTCTCATAGCACAGGCCTCATACTGAATAGGAGGGTAAATTTGCAAATAATGAAACAAAAAAGCTTGCCCTTAAATGTATCTTTCCTACTTTTGTGGGAAAGGAAGATTATGTAATCATATCTTTCAGCAACCAAGAAGTGCTTCTCAGTCTATCAATATCTTGAAAAGGATATTAGATTAGAACTGATGCAGGTGAGGGATTCAGCTTTTATATTGAGCATGGGACAGATGGGATGGAATACCCTGTTGGTCAGTTTTGGGTCACCTGTCCTGTCCACTCCTCCCTGCAGATGTAGTCCTTCTGTGCTTTTCCACTTCTGGCCCTCCAATGGGGCAAATAACAAAATTAGCTGACTTTCATTGTTATAGCAATAAGTGTAAGTAAAAGCCACATACCATTCCTTGGCATTAACTATAAAACACAGGTTTTATCATTCTGAGAATGAACAGTTTCTGCACAATATACAGAAATTTCAGAGAGTTAGAAGAGGCTTACTAAAAAGTAAAATTAAAGAACTGAAAATTGACTCTGTTCTACCAAAAACCACGACAATTAAGAGGAGTTTCTTTTGGTTTAGTTGAGGCTTTTTCGTCAGGCAATTATTATCCGAAGAGTAACAAAGGAACTGGCTAAGATGCTTATTCAATTATGGCTATTTTCAATGTGTCTTGGAATATCTTGAAATTTTACAACAGCAAAACTAACCCATCATGCCATATCACTCTTTTAAAAGGACAAACAGCATACCAGCTGCTATCAGGAATGAATGCAGGTGTCGTAACGTACTTGGTGTCACTAAACACAGTTTTACACAAAACAGTCTGCCAAAACAACCCTTGCTTTAATGAGATTTCAGGTTTCATCAACAAACATCTCAATTGATTATACATTGAGACATCTGTAAAACTTATAGCCTATTCCCTCACAATGTTTTAGTACTTCACTAGAACAATAAAAAAAGTTATAAGCTGTACAGAAAACATTAAAATTCTCCAAGAGGTTTGAAAAAGCAACTGCACATTAAATGTTTCCAGTGGATCACACAGGGTTATGTTCTTTGTTTTAATACCATTCAGTACTGCTATCAGCAACCTGGAAAAAATATGATAACTTTTTAGCAAACACCACCAAAGAGGTAAACAACAAGAAGACAGTTTATCAATGGACAAAGCACCCTTGTTTGAACAACATGCATTCTAGTCTCGCTAGACATTAAGTTATATCAAAGCACAAAAAAACCCCACAGACACAATATAGAGCAAGATTCTGGAACACAGGAACAATGCAAAGAATTTAGGTATTGTCATAGATAATGAGCTTAATAGAAGCTCTTAACTTGACAGTATGGCAAAAGAATAAACATCCCTTACATGCACAAGCAGGAAAATCTCTCGTGTGTGTAAGGAGATGATACAACTGAGCACTGAGGGGCTAAAGTAGTTAGTTGTGACACTTCTAGAAGGCTGCAGGAATTCAGGAGAAATTCAAGAAAACAAATTATAATGAAATTCAAACTACAGTGTACAGCCTGAAAAACTTGATTTATTACATTTATCCAAGGCTAAAGGAGCACCCTCATTGTTCAGTGTGTCTACTGCCAGCAGAAAGAGATTTTTAGAAGACAGGTTATAAGAGTAGTGAACTCCATCCTGCTCCTCCCTCACACACAGCAGAGTTAGGGGTTCAAACTTCAGGAGTCAAATAAAAAGCAGTTTTAAATTCTTTCACCTTACTCACTGTAACACAATGGATTTCCTACCACTGTAAGGAATGTTATATGCCTTTCTACCTAAAAAAATACAAGAGCGAGAGAATGGATTAAAAAAACTAGTAGGTTCTACAGCCTATTTTATACAGCAAGTCAACTGGAAGATCTTATTGGTCTGTTCAGTCCTTAAAATGTACTAGTTAATAATTATGTTTATATTACTCCTAATTACAATAATTGAAATCTTGCTCCCTCTAGCGGTTGATGTTGTCCTCTACAAACTTCACACGACTTTCACCGTGGGACATACAGCGTAAAAATAAGTTGAAGAAATCATGGAAAGAAATATTTTGTGAGTGTACAATATATATCTGCCAAATCTCTGAGTTTACTAGAAGTGTTTTTAAATACACGTAAACACTACTGCTGTAAGAAGTTCTGAAGTAACATGCAAAATTCAAATTAACCTCCCACTGCTCTGGTTTATTATAGCTCATTTAATATAAACACATTTAGGAAAAGCAATAGTACCAGCATCTCTTCCCATTTCTGAAAGGTTCTAAATAGATGCACAATATGAATTGGAAGTTAAATATATTGTGTAGCCATCTGCATCCAGCATCAATATTCGTATTAGGCAACACTATTTTTAACCCAACATTTTGCTAGCAGAGTGAGCCCACCATGCTAACAACTACGCTACCTTTTTGCTCTGGTCCCAGAGATCTGCTTCTTCCTCTGATCCAATCTGGTAAACAGGCAGACTGATGAGAAAAATACAAAAGAGCTATTTCCCATTTTTGACTGAATTTACATTTATCTTGGCAAGTAGAAAAAGCACTGTTACAGTTCAGAAGTGCTATTTTATGTGGCAAGTAAGTCCAGAAAGCCAAAGAAAACAGAAAACATCTGACAAAAATGTCATCATTTTCCAGATACTGTGGTGCTCGGACCTGGACTTCATCATCATAAATGCCAGGGGGTATAAGGGAGTATTGTATCCCATGGCTAGTACTAACCTATCCTTCTTTATTTTTCTTCAAGTGCCTTTTTACCAGCACTTGGCAACATCCTAAGAGGATCACACCATTGATCCAGAACTGTAATGAAGTTTTGCATGGGTTCAGGCATTCATATGAAGCAATCATGCACTTAAGAAACTTGTTTCATTGAACTGCTTCCCAATACTCTACATACTTAGACCTTCTCTCAACCTCACACATCCAGCCATATTTTATCATGCATCTTTTAAAATCCTATAGCCTATGTGGCAAATGGCATAATCTTTAAGGGTCAAGGCAAAATTCCTAAATAATTTCTTAAGAAAATGTGGACAAAATCAATCTTCTAAAACAGTGTGTACAGAGCTATTATTGTACATTCTGCATCACAGCTGCAGTCAACAAAGTTGTATTTTGGGGGGGAAATTCTTAAATTCAATTGTAGAAACATTTTTTTTCTTTCTAAATAAGAATGTTTTGGGTTTTTAAACTGTAGAGTTGTGTTTTTAGAAGTTTTAAAACCAAATAATTTGGTATAAACATTATGTATAGCATATCTTTCTGCATCTTTTTAAGATGAAAATATTCATATCAGATTTCTATTACTAGAAGGGACATATTTAAAAGAGAGTCTAAAATACATCTGTAAAAAAGACTGTTCTTTAAAAAGATGCTATGCTCAGTGGTGACCTTTGCCTTATTATCTGCAAAATGCATATTAAAGTTCACATCCCACATATGCTAATGAAGATTATCAAGATCATGTCAAACATATATGACTGTAGCTCTCATCTCCCCACCCAGATTATGCTACAAGTCACCTGGTGGGGGATTGGTGAGAAACCTGAGACAAAACTGCCTCTAGGAATGGACAAACACAAAACCTCGAAGGCTTTCCCAGGAGAGAAGATTTTTGCCTGGGAAGATTTTTCCCTGAAAAGACCCTCAAGAAATATTCCCCTGAGGATGTAGAGAAGGGTGCTCTTATACCAACAACCCCTGTTGACTGGACAGACAATGCTGGAACCAAGGCCAGTGATCTCTTCACATCTCTTGCTCTCTCCATCTCTCCTCTGTCCATTGTTTCTTTTCTTTTACTTTTGCCTTTTCTTTCAAAGAAGTAATACAAAGCATACCATACTGCTTGCCATGATTCATTGTATATCTGTTATTAAGTAATGCTTGCCATAATTTATTACATACCTAACACTAGTTACTGTGGACCTTGCTAAGACCTGGTTGCTAATCTAATAAATGTTTGTATGCAGACCTTGAGATTCGTCTTACCTTAGTTTGCACTGCTGGGAATTTGTGAATCTGAGTCACTTACCCCGCTCTTTTCTGAGTGGATTGTGACAAGTACTCAAGCCTGCCAAAGCCTAAATACATTGATTCCAGTGATACCAAATTTAAAAGCAGTCATTCAGCATAAATGCTGTCTTCAGTGGGACAGAAAACTTCATCAGCTATAATAATTACACACTGAATGTCCTAAATTAATCACCTGATCAGCACAAGACCGGGTGATCATTACAGATTTCTGTCACAGCAAGGAAATTAAATGCTCCTCCTCAACACTGGCAAGTACTGTGTTCATATCTGGTATTTTAAATACACAATTTAATTTCAAATCCTGATTTAAACCACAACCACTACAAATCAGAGCTTTGCAGCATATATACACCCAAATAGTTAAATTCCCTCAGCTCTTCCCTAAACTCATCTGGCTTCATGCTTCAGCTGATTGGTGTGATGGATCTGTTGTCAGCAGAATGGTTGGAGGGCCCCATACAGTGCAAGCTGCAAACTGAAACTCAGGGGCACAGAAAGTTAAAAGGCGAAACATTATGCTTAAAAGAATTATATGTATACTGCCTATTAACATTACCTATGATATTTCAAAGAGTGAGTTGAACACGGAGCACTAAGTTGGTAACATCCCTAAATCTCTTTGCATATCACCATTCACGCTCTCCTACTCAAAAGCCAAATAATAAATAACCATGGAATCATAGAATGATTTGGTTGGAAGGGACCTTAAAAGTCAACTAGTCCAATCACCCTGCAATAAGCAGGGTCATCTTCCACTAGATCAGGCTGCTCAGAGCCCCATCCAACCTGACGTTGTATGTTTCCAGGGATGGGGCATCTACCACCTCTCTGGACAACTTGTTCCAGTGTTTCACCACCCTCAGCATAAAAAATTTCTTCCTTAAATCTAGTCTGAATCTACCTCCTATTGGTTTGAAACCATTTCCCCTTATCCTATCACAACAGGCCCTGCTAAAACATTTGTCTCCATCTTTCTTATAAGCCGCCCTTAAGCAGTGAAAGGCCACTATGAGGTCTCACATCAACCAACACCTCCAGGTCCTTCTCTGCAGGACTGCTCTCAATCTTGGCCTTGCTGAGCCTCCTGATGTTTGCAGAGGCCCACTTCTCAAGCTTGTTCAGGTCCCTCTGGATGGCAGCCCAACCCTCAGGTGTGTCAACTGCATCACTCAGCTTGGTGTTGTCTGCAAGCTTGCTGAGGGGGAACTCAATCCCACTAAGACACTCATGAAGATATTGAACAGTACTCATCCCAGTACTGATCCCTAAGGGACACTGCTTGTCACCAATCTCCATCTCAACATTTAATTGTTTATCACTACCCTCTGGATGCCACTAATTCCTTATCCACCAAACAGTTTACCCATCAAATCCATCTCTCTCCAATTTAGAGAGAAGGATGTTGTGGTGAAGAGTGTCAAGGCCTCGCAGAAGTTCAAATATGATGACATCTGCAGCTCTTCCTTTGTCCACTGATGTAGTCACTCCATCATAGAATAATAGTTCTGTTCCAGTGCACGCCCCACAGTTCACATCTGAATTTCTGAATAACCTTAATTACACTCCAATTATACTCTTATGTATGTGGAGTTCTCTGAACAATTAACTACCCTGGTTCCTCAAATGGTGCTGCAGCTGAATAATCCAAACCATACACGCAGATG
>VXBW01005105.1:329-26173 GCA_013400375.1 Thinocorus orbignyianus | reverse complement strand
AAAGAGAAAAGGGCAAAAAGCCTGTACATAAGAAGTTCCATCTAAACATGAGGAGTAACTTCTTCACTTTGAGGGTGGCAGAGCACTGGAACAGGCTGCCCAGAGTGGTGGTTGAGTCTCCGTCTCTAGAGACATTCAAAACTTGTCTGGAGAAGTTCCTTTGCAACCTGGTATAGGAAGACCTGTTTTGGTAGTGGGGTTGGACTAGATGATCTCCAGAGGTCCCTTCCAACCCCATATCATTCTGTGATTCTGTGATCCAAAAATACAAATATAAATAAATCTTTCTTCTAAACAACATCAAGTAGCACTAGCCACAGATCAAACTGCCATATTCCACAGAAGTTTTTTGAAGACAAATACAAGAATGCAGTATTCTCCTGGGAGATTTTTAAAATTTATTTAAAACTGAATCTTTATGATATCAGCAAATTAATTTTTACTCTGATTCTACTTCAGAAATCGTGCAAAACATCACTGTAACAACACAGTCTTCACTTCTCTGATTCTGCATCAGTGTACAGCACATAAAACTGCAACGCCTTTAGTGTCAGCCCAAAAAACTCCGTGAGACCAGAAATTCACATCCCCATATCCCTCTTGGGTGGCAAACCAAAAGTGAAGATCCTCCAGGGGGCCCTCGCTCACAGACGACAGCTGTACAGCTCCTGCAGTTCTCAGCTGAACCCTCATTTACACCTGTGCAACTCCATTAAGGCACTAATAGCCTTATGCAGATGTAACTGGCTGTATTCAGTAAAATACTGTTGATAATTCACAAGCAAAAATAGAAACAAAATCTTCCTCTCTGCTGAGACTTTTCAGGGCTCAGAAAAAAAGCTTTGAAAGTATTTCAAAAGTTGGAGTTGGCATAGCGTATTTAAGTACACAAGAGATCAGTCCTGCTGGTTAAGGGGCTGCTTTTAGTTAATCATTCCTCAAAAGTCAGTTCTACACAACAAAAATGTTATACATGCATTGAAGTTCTTTCTCACTTTCCATTTTATGAAGTCCCAGTGGAAACAGCTCTCCCTTTGACCCATCAGAAGTCTTAACATGGGAGAATATGAGAAATAGCTGAGGAAAATGTGTTTTGTATGGCTAAAGAAATGTTCCTAGAGAGTTAAAAGAACAGCAAGGATATAACAACTTCAGAGTAGACAAGCTACTTTTGGAGGAGAAAGACAAAGGTTAATTTATTTCACCTTGAGGAATGCGTGCTTTATGGTAGGTGTTCATGAATGCTAATCAGATTATTCTAAGAGATGAAACAGCAAGTTTTCCTCATTTTAAACAAAAAGGAGTAACTTGGGGAAGAAATGGAGCCAAACGATTCCTTAACTCATCTATGTCAGCCCTTCTCCTGACCTTCCTGTTTCAGGGTAACAAATCAACAACTCATCTTTCAGCACAACCTCAAGGTCAAATCACTTTGTACTCATCTCCAAAAGCAAAGGTGGAAATAAATTTTAAAGAAGAATGGTCACTTGGGCATATCTGGATAAGGCATCTGTGGCACTGAAACACAGGGCAAAGAGGCATCCTCTGTCTTTTATAAAACCTTATGCATCGGAGAAGTATTAGTTCTATGGTGGATTACACAGAAGTGAAGAAACTACTCGGACACCAGGAAGGTGTGAATTTAATTGCTAATTCTTCTACAATAATTTTGCTCTACCTTGAAAGGACCACGTCATGCCTCTGCACAAGTCCCTCCCCATCATGGATGAAATACTAGTACTTCCTTTTCTACAATATTCACTGTTTGGTCTCTCTAGCCTATACGCTTACACCAGATTTAATCATCAACTAGTATGTACAACAGCTGTCACTCAGGTCTGAGCAGGTAGCTCTGGGAGCTCCAGGGCAGCAGTGTCAAAGGAGGTGCCCTCACATCGGTGGAGTGCCAGTCAAACTACACACTGGCACTGCCTCCTGTGACACAGAAGGCTATCCCTTGCTCCATCCCCATTCCTGTCCTAAGACAGGCTTTTCTTACAGTGGAGGTTCAACTCAGGGTGCAGCCAGGCTATTGCAAGAGCCTAACTCAGAAGAGGGCAAAGCGTGCTCGCAGGGACGAGTGCAGGGACAGGACTGACATGAGTTTCGATGATCAGTCAGGCTACGCGAGTCCCCAGGGGACATTCTGCCACAAGCAACCACCACTCTGCAGCTGCCTCAAGTGCCCCAGCCCAGCAATCTCGCACCACTCAACACAACACGAGGACTACCACACCACTTTCCTCTCCACTGTGAAACACTGGAATACCAGTAAATTTAAAAACTGTTGCCTTCTGTAATGTTAGAAGCCAAGCGGCAAACTAAACTTCCACCGTCCATTATATTTTTCACATGGGTGCATATGCTCACATGAGCACACAGCATTATACAAAGCTAAATGCTTTGTAAATGTACCTTTGAACACACTCTCTTTCAGAGTGACAACAACAAAAAATTGCCAGAAACTTTCCAGTTCATTTTTCTACAAGATCCACACATTTCATTGAAGGTTTCATGAAATAGACCAATAAAGTTGTTAGAAAGTAGCTATTTTAAGCTTTCTGTCTTGATCTTATTCAGGGATATAATAAAGCCAGGGGCGTGGGGGGAGGAAAGAGAGAAACACAGAAAAAACAAGAGCAGGAGACCAACTGGAATTTGATTTCTGTATCCAACAATTTGGTATATCAATTTAGAGTGCTTAAATATAGTCTCAGATAACATTAAATATTTGGGGGCTCATTTTTATTCATTTATAAAAAATCTGATATAAATTCTTCCTTGGGCTTGTAATCGTTACTCATTCATATCACTCATTTTATATATTCAGGTTACATTTAATGAAAATGTATGAGTGCCAACATTTTTTTTCTGATTTCCAGATATATAAACCTAATGCCGAATACCAGCTTGGAACTGTTAGGCACTTGCCATCTGTGACACTGATATTTTTCTTCTCTGAATTCAGTGCCATAGGATGAAGTTTAACACATGACAGTTATACTTCTAATTGCTGCTCTCAGTAACTCACATGTAAACAGCTGACAACACAACACAACACCGTGTATATGTGGCACCCTCACAAGCCTTCCAAGAGAACAGACTACATTACCAAAAGCTGTTTTTAATAATACTCATTTACCGTCCTGCCAATTCACAGTTTTAGGCATGGTGAGCTGAACTGGATTTTCCTAAAGAAACAGGACTGTCTATAAAAAAAATTAAACCGGGTGGCGGGGGGTGGGGGGTGGGAAGAAGTATGAGTTTCAGCTCTTTCTGCTTGCCCCTTCTTTTTCTAGGCTCCAGAATGAATCCTTTCAATGCCCTCACCAGGCTGAGAAGGTCAGTAATGCTTGCGTCTGCACAGCACCTGACACTCAGGCAATCCTGGTGTTCCTCCGCCAAGGCTTTCTGGAAACTTCACCCCAATTTTTTCTTTTGAGAAACTACGACCTTTGTATCAGCTGAAACCTTCTGCCTTAGAACGAGGCTGATCAGAATTTCAAATTAGGTTTCTGTATGAAGGATATTTTTCCAATCCTGCCTATAGCATTAAATTCCCCTACTTTTTTTGTAAAAGGCAGGAAAGGATCACAAATAAACCAACATACCATGCACTACTCAAGCAGAGAGGAAACACCAGCCAGCACACATCCTACACTGGTCATGAAAAAGAACCACAGCACTCAAAGGCAGGAAATGTTAATTTTTCCCTGGAACTTACATTCTACATAGGCAACAGCAGAAATCACTATCATTATTGCATGTCCAAACCTTATAAAAAAGTTTTTTCTCTCAGTCTTGTGTCAGCAGCATTAGTGCAGTAAAAACAAGTTGAACAAAAAGTTTCCTTTATCAACAAGCACCATCTCTATTAACCAAGCTCAAGTTCATGCTGTTCTACATTTTTTTAGTATTTTTTAATTTACTGGGTTTACTTCCTTTATCCTTTTTATTAGAAGCTACTACAACTTGCCACACTTAGTGTCTCCTAGTCTTCTTCCAACACTTTCACCACTCCATTCCCCACTACTATCACAAAGGACACAAAAGCAAAGCAAACACTAAAATTTTGTTTTAAGCATGAGGATCTTAAACCTCTCAGTAGCTTTGGTTAGCTATTTAAGCTATCTTCACCTTCTCTCTCTTCTTGCAAATCTGCTGCTTATATTAGTTAGTATTAAAATAGTACAAACTTTATTCCTCCACAGAAGTTGCAAGTTTTCAGATGACCCAAACAGCAGGTACAAAGCTGATGAGAAATGTGTGCCTAGCTGCCCGAAATTCGAAATACCTCTCCATCTCCCACCCTCTCTGTGAAGTATCAGTAAAATATGGATAGCTTCAACTTCTGCCACCACATACTTCCATTCTCAGGATGGTAGTGTTTATTTTGAAAAGATCTTCATCATCTAGCTGGCAGAAGGTTCCCTTTAGATTACTACTGTATGTGACAATCGCTATAAGCAGAACTTCAACAAAAACAACCGCCTAAGGAGCAGCTGTGCAAGTCGAAGGCCATGAGGGAGATGAGCCAGCATAGCAGAGAGAGACGATACCACAGGAAAATCCTATCCATTTACTCTGGTAAGGCTCCCATGCTGCTAACACTTCCAAATATGAGCAAAAGTAGTCGCACTAAAATAATTCCTCTCCTCCCACATATGGGACCGCTCTCAGCTAATGAAACAGGGAATGCTAATTAGTTACATACCCTAAAACTAAACAAATATGTTTGTCCCTGTTAACCTAGGTGAAGTTTGAACAGCATCTCATAACTAAAACATCTGATGTTCAATACACCAGCAGTCCTCTAGCTATGTAGAGAAAAAAGATTCAGAGTGAATCAAACTTCTTAAATTTCCATTATGGGGAAAAAGCAACCATTCTGGCAGAGATTCAAATACACTTCAGGACAAAATAACCCAAAGAAAACCCCTAGGAATTTTGACATTTTTCAGCAAAATCTCGGGAAGCAGCTTTACATTAAGCAGAATTGGTACTTTCCACCCCACTGATTCAAAAAACATCTGAAAAGTCTGGTCTCAGTGCCCTCCAACATAAGACACACCAAAAAACTCGGAATTATTGTTTCTCAGGAAGGGAAAACAAGAGCCTTGCGGGTCCTGGTTCCAAAGACAATAAAACCACTTAGGGCTGTGTCCATATCACAGTTTGCATGGCAGGACATCCACACGTCTGGAGATCAAGTTCAGCAGGTTATGCAGATTTTAAAACTTTGTACATAACTTTTTGATTCGACAAAACTGACAATTTGAAAAAGAACCCTTCATCCCTCACAAAGGAAAGTGATTTGTGCTGGCTGTGTAAAATAAAGACCCAATTAGAAGATCCTAGTTTTGATAAGCATTCCCAGCAGCAAGATAAACTCTACAGAATACTGATTTTGCTGATAATTCATTAAGCAAACATCACAGAAGTGTTATCACTGAGGAAAAAAAAAAAAAAAAAGACTGGAAAATGCACAAATGAGGGATTCTCATCCCGACTCTTCCCTAACAAAACAGTATATATAAAAAAATTACAGTATTTCTTCAAAAACAAAGTCACAAAGTGATTGCTCCGTATTTCAGTGTTGCATGAAGGACTCCTACATATCAGTTTGCTTTTAACGTTAAAGTATGCTGAACCAGACTAATGCATCCAAGCAATTTTTTCCTTTGCCGTACCACATTTAAGAGGTGGTACCAAACAGGCACAAATGCACTTTATTTTCTCATTTACGAAGGTGGTAAGAGTCCTTCATCCTCACAATATCAAGTGAGAACTTTGACGGAAACTAAAAGGGTTTTTTTAATCCATGAGACATCAGTAACATATTAGTAGATTCTTTTTAAAATACTTTCCCTATGGAGCAGAGCCCCAGAAACTCACAGCTGAGATCCTCGGTTTGCAGTTTGATTTTCTGCACTGAAAATAAAGAAAAAACATTCTTCTGTACCAGTAACATCCTTCAATTATTATTCATTATGATAACTTTATCATAACAGCAAGTGTTACGTGGCATTTTTTAATCAACTAATGATTTTCTGATTGTATAAAAATAACTAGCTTTCTGACAAATACAAAACGAAAAAATTTTCTCAATGAACTTGGGAGTAGGAGAAAGAGACAGTGAGAAGCATGTTGTATGTGGTTGCTCATCTCAAACACTACTGTATTAGAAGTAAGGCCTAAAATCCTCCTAAAGACCAAACAGTCCCACAATACTGTAAGCGATGTTATGTTCTCCTAAATGGATGTACATCTTGGGTGCTCAACTCTCCTCGCACCAGATACCACTGAGCATACTACCACCACTGAGGTAAGCAAAAAATTACTGTATGTTTTATGAATAACCTTCATTTCTGAACTCACCTTAAACTTTTGATGTTATAGAATACAACCTGCGCGACCACCACAGGAACCAAACTATAAAATTTCAATAGAAGATATGTTTCTAAGCAAAACGGTCAGGGCAATACAGAATTATGCATCAATATCTTGAATTTCCATATGAGGTCTCAAAATATGGATTACCTTACAACTTTTCCATAAAATACTTTACTTCAGAACAACAGCTGGTCAATTAAAATGTATTTCGGATTGCAGAGACATATTTCATATTTCATTTTCTTCAATTTTCCCTTTGCAATATGTTTTGATTGTCAGGGTTTGGATGCAGAAGAAAACATCAACAATGGAAGTTTACTCGCTTACCTCCAAAAATGAAAAGCGAACAGAGGACTGCATGGACTGCAGGGGCTTGTTGGGGTTGGGCTCAGGCTCCTTGGGGTGAGACTGCAAGTTAAAATAATGTCATCTCTAGTGAACAGAAGGTTTAGCAAGAATCGCAAGTTTTAGTGTAGGAGTTATGAAAGGAGTTTCGGTTAGAACCAAAACATTACCATCCTCCTGAATGAAGTGACTGACAGTAGCCACACGGATTTTGAATTAAGATGAAACTGATTTAAATAAAAACAAATATGAAATGCGGTGCTGGTGCATATACTTGACTATGTTAAGATTCCCTCCAGGAACAATACCTATGTACAAAGTCCACAGAGAGGGGGGGGAAAATGGTAACTTGTTTCATACTTCTAAGTATTCTGTATGAAACAGGATATGTACCCGGGGCATTTTTTTCCTTTTAAAAAATCCTAGATTTTTTTGAAGTTTCTGATAAGCAAACCAGATGTATTAAAACAAAAGGCAAACTGAAATTGATGATGAGCTTTCATCAGCAATAAAAGAAAAAATGTAATAAAGACTCCCAATCTGAGAGACTAAAATCTGGGCACTTACTGAAAACTGGAAGTGCTCTAGCTAGGTAGCATCAATTTCCATTGATTTCACTATGAAATATTCCCTTGTGAATATCAAGTCCTTTACCTAGGTAATCAAATAGGAGCATAAACAATTCATCAAAAAATACCTGTACTGGAGCATTTGGCTTCAAAGATGCCTTCAAGCAGATGCCTCCTGTACATCTCCATTCAAAGGTCTCTCAATAAAACGGTAGGCCACTAACAGATTTCACAGATGCTCTTTTAAAATATATTTATGCAGTCACATGCTTTTCTTTTTTCTTTTTTTTTTTCCTTAAACATGTTTAATAGCATGCCTCTTGTTGCAATTAGCTGAATTTAGCTGTTCAAAAAACCACACAGCTCTGCCTTCCGTGCCAACCAAGCTAAGGCAGAAGCTAATGGGGAACTTTTTCCAGATCATCTTCATAACGATTTCTCCTGCTATGTACCAGTCAACTCCTGCCAGCCAGTGCTAGCACTCCTGTCCTGTTCCCAGTGGAGATGCAGATGGCAAATATGTTAAGCACAGCCACCTCCAGTTCTAAACCCAACCTGTCCTTACTGAGACACCTTGGAGAGTACACAAAGTTTAGCGGGGACACACACACTGAGTAAAGCCTGCGCCTGCTGTTACTTCCTGACAAGACTCCTGTGTTAGGGCAAGTTCCTCTGGCTGCTGGCTGCGCCTGCAGGATGCCTGAGCTAGGTGCCCAGAAGAGCAGGCTGCCAGCACAGCCCAGCAGCTGGGGATGAGCCAGCTTCACTTCAGTTGCACACTAGCTGTGCTAGCACAACAGTATGCCTGAGCTAGGAAGCTCCATTAAAAGCCAACGGCTCAATATATCACGCTGAAAATGGCTAAGCTGAACCCAGGCTCACACCAGTCAGCCCACACAGGCCGGCGGAAAAAGGGGTTGATTAACCAACTCCGATTTCAGTTGTTTCACTGGGGCACTCTGTTGCACTGACCTGAGCTGTCACAACATGCACTGGGAAGGTCTTTGTCTGCATATGACATGCTTGTAAAAAGTTTTTTTTTTGCTTCTAAAATCTATCTGGACTGTCTCTTATTCTCCACTGCAGGTCTGCTGCAGCAAAGCCAGCAGTTTGTCCCCATTTTTTGCTTGTGCATCCCCCTTTTTCTTGTCTGTTAGTGTGGCCCCTGCTGGGAAACTGTCCTGTGTCCTATTGCCAGTGCTCACACTGCAGCTCCTGGGGCTGCACAGCAAGGGAAGAGATGAAGGAAGGTCATACAGCCAGCAGCCAACCTCCAGCAGGACCAGGAGGAGGGAGGGGAGCTATCACTAATCAAAAGAGAAGCCAGGTGGAGAACTGGAATCAGCTGGTCAAAAAGCATGGGGCTGTGGCAGGGAGAGAACACGGGGTCCACTATGGAGTCACGACTCAGGGCAAGCAACCTACCAAAGCTGGAGCAGTGAAAAGGACGGGGGAAAGACAGGCTGAATGAGAAGACACTATGGACTTCACACCCCAGAATGAGATTCCTAAATCAGCTTGCTGCAAACAAATCCCAGTGATGCCCAGTGCCAAAGCACATCTTCCCATCTCCCTCCCTCCAGTGGATGGCACGTACACAGCAGGTGGAATTCCTACATCGGGTAGTAGGTTCTCCTATTCTTCCATTACTAGAACACATCAGCCTCAGTCACAGAGCAGACTCCTGGGGCATTCACTACCAGATTGGCTTGTGCTATAGAGCTATAAATTCCCTCCAAGTGATGACACTGGAGTGTCAATCCAGTTCTCCTATAGAACTTGCTTTTCAGCTTTGCTTTTTTAAGACCTGCACATCACATGCCAAAACCCGTTAAAACAAATTATCACAGTGCATATGCACACGGCTGACAGGCAGCCTTAATTCTTACATTTACTAAATTTAGATTGCTTTATTTTGGATCCTTCATACTCTTTGAAAGAGCTTCTGCAAGTAATGAATGTAAAGTAGACAGACTACTAATTTCTCAGAAAGACAACATAATTCTAGTCCCAACATTTAAACCTTATTGAAAGAAAATTCATGTGAACAGTGTGTGAAGAACACTTCAAGGAGTAAGTTGGGCTTTTTTTCCTCCCAGATATGTGCTTTTATAGATGACTGAAAATAGGAATTTGGGAGACATGACTTAAGTCTGCACTGACTCAACTCTGAAAAATCATGAGAATGACTCTAAGGGAATCATCAAGTGTCAGCAACTAAAATATGATACTTCCTTTCCTCTGTAAGCAAATTAAGTTTGGGAAATAGCAAATGTGATGGCAAAAGTAAGTCTAATATATGGGGGGGAAAAAACCATACATCCAGACAACAACTTTGCAAAAAAACAATGATCAATGTTGAATTTAAAATATAATTATTAATTTTATCAGTATTAAATACTGTCAAAATATGGCAAAGTAAATGTAATTATGTCAGGTTACCCTGAAAAAGGAGGAAGCAATAAATTATTATCTCATTTTACAAAAACACATGCATATGTTGAAAAAACAGTAACATGAATCATTTTTTGTCCTGTGCAGTTAGTGATGTTATTCTCGTATGATGATTACATAATACAGTGACCATTTAATATTTTAATTGCCAGATCTCAAAAGGAGTATAATTATCAATTATTCATGGCAACCATTTTAATGAGCTCCGTGATAAGACCCCTCCTCCAAAACTCCTGAGAAATTAGCAATGCTATTCTTTTCAGAAAAATATCTAGAGCTTAGTCTGCTCAAAACTGCTCTCAGCAGAAGATGACAGACTGAAATGCAGAATTTTTCTCTGACATTTCACAAACGTTGTTCTGGGGAACCCAATATAACATCTATGCTTGTTCCTTGGAATAAAGTGCTCTGTCACCTTGATATGATTGTTACAATAAATTATTTGCTATGGTGCACACTTACCTATAGCTCTCTCTTTAAAACATGGCATATGTCAGAGATAATACCTTTCATAGCTAAAGAACTTTACTGCAGGCATCTGCAGCATTCAGGGTTTTTTTCCTCCAGCAAGAATGGGGAAGTCCCAGGGAATACTAAAGGATCTGACGTAACCGCATCTATTTACCTAGATAAAATTAGCAAGTTCTCATGATGACTGTAACATGCACATATACATGCCTAACATGTCAATGTAGACTGCAGGTATGTATGTGTAGAAATACTCAGCTTTGACGAACAAATCTTGAGTAAACATATGCTGGCATTTATGAATAAAAGACTATACTCACTATTGCTATACATTAAAATTATGTATTTTCATACCGTTATTCTCTAAATAACTGCAAGCACGCAAATTAGTTAATCAGTTTTAAGCAAGTACCAAGTAAACATACCGCTAAATTAGGTAAACATACTTACTGCAGAGACTATCAGGAATCCTCCAGAATGTCAATACAGTTCATTAGTGTAGTTATGTATGTAAAATACAGCTTGTTCCTGATGGATTTTCACGAACAGTATTTTTATAATGCCTTAATCTCTCGCAGTGCTCTCTATTACTCAGCAGAGACAGAGGCCTTTTTAAAAGGCAGCACTGGGATAAACAAACAGTAACAGGGAGAAAGACAGACACCATGGCCTACTGACAGATTCTCCCCCTGCAAGCTGACAGGATGCACCACGCACTGAGATTCAGTAACTTTAAATATGCAGAAATGCTTTCTTTCCAAATGTACTGCAATATCCCTGCTCTGGGCTGGCATATTTGCTGAAACCAACTGCAGTGCCTTTAAAATGTGTTCCTTCAGCCTGGAGCTGCAGTGCTCCCAGACTGTCAGCACAAGCCTACGTTAAGCAGTTCCCGGCCGCACGAAAGCCGGCATCATGCAGAAATCATTAAAATATTAAAGGCAGACAATACTTACTCCAAGGTCAGCCCTGGAATTTGTAGCCTTTCCCGCTGTGCTTTCATTGCTGTTCCGTGCTACCACACGCTATTGTAACCACGGCACACGTTCACCAGCAGCATCCCGGCGATGACAGCCGAAACCAGCCACTATAAAGGAATGGACTAAAGATCTCGGGGGGGCGGGGGGAGAACCGCAAGTTTGGGTCCTTCCACCTCTATCTGTCAGGAGGAGCTGCCGGCTGCCGGGTCCATGGAGCCGGCGGCGCCTTCGGTTGTGTGCGGCGAGTCCTTCATCCCCGCCAGCCCCGGCGGCGGCCACCGCACCGGCACCGGCCGCACCGCGCAGGAGGGGGGGGTCCCCCTCGCCACAGGCTGCGGCCTTAAGACAGCTCCTCTCGGCAAATGTCAGGCGCCCGGCACCCCTCCGGCCCTGCCGAATAGGGTTTAGCCGTCTGGCTGAAGTCACATCATCCGCCGAACAGGCAGCGGCTTCTGCCGTCACACAACCCCAAACGCTGCGTGAAAAACAGGCGCTGCTCCTTTAACGGGGGAAATTAATTGCCCAGGCGCTTGAAGAACAAGTACATTCTTGTAACACTGAGGTTAATACAAAAGGAAAAGTTGTGAATCCTTTCTGTCGTGACTGGGCTTCAATTTTAAAGGGAAGTAATCTACAATTTTTACTAAGGGTGAAGAGACAGACCTAGAAACTGCAGAAAAGTGTATCAAATTCTGGTTTAAAGGTAACTTCACTTAAAAGCAAAGCAGTATACAACAGTTTATAAAGACTGTTTCAGACCAGGACCACTGTGTAGGATGCAGATTTTAATTTAATTATATTTTTTTCTTTTTTTTTTAATGTACTCTCTTGTAGTCCGAGGTTATCCGTTTAATAAATAAATTGCTTGCTCTTAATTTTAGGCCACTTAAATATCATCCCATCAACATACAGCTGAGGAAGCAAGTATAAGTTAAAAAGGAGGCTAACTGTACCACAAAAGGCAAATCTCATTCATCCGCTTCAATAACTGCAGTTTATTCCTAGCATAAATAACATTCACTATACTTGCAAAGGCTACAGTAAGGTCACTGTCTAATAGATAGTGATTTAAGCGTTTCATTCATCTTTGACTTCATCACAAAAGTAGGTGTCACAAGTGCTACTTTACTGACAAAACCAATTGCATTAGTTTAACACATCATTATTACCATAAAAGATTAAGTTACCACAACTTCTGCAATATCTGTGGTAAATAAAGAGTTTAATTTATTATTTGTGAGACTTTAAGTTGAAATGTGTAGCATCTGCAAGGTAAAAAGCTTCAATGTTCACCTCAGGGATCTATTGTATTATGGCTACTGGAAGAAATTCCAGTCTTTCCTGTTAAAAAGTAGCTTTGTTTCACTAGAAGGGTGCCCTGACTAGCAGTATGACAAAGACCAGAAACATTCACTCTTGCTACTAGATGCAACATGAGGTTTTGGTACACAAAACTAAAAAAATCCCCAAAACAAACCAACGTCCCCCCCAACACAGCAGCTATTTCAGGTTTGTACATCACATTCTTCTAACACTATGAACTATCAAAGCATCAGACAAAGCAAAGGATAAGGATTGGTATACACAGCTGATATATACAGATGAGGAAGATTTAAAAAAAAAAAAAAAAACACAAATAAAAAAAAAGCAAAAAAAAAAAAAAAACCAAAAAAACCCAAACAAGTAAAATGTTATTCCATGAAAAAAAAACTAGTTATATCAAGCAGGACTTTAACTTCTTGAAGAACTCCCTTGAACATCATCTGTTTTTCACCCACTTTCAAGACATGCCAATCACCATAGCAGCACCAAGCAATTATCTTCTGTTCTGGTTCACACCCCTTTTAATATCACACATACTATTTGGCAATGTAAATTGCTCTTTTTATGTAGATTAACTTGAAAATACAGACAATTTTTGCCTGTATTGAAATAACTTCTATAGAGAAAACTTCTCACCTGGAAAGAATCTCAAACAAAGAGTCACAAACAGTACTGAAGAACTGTGTTTCTCTGGAAATGTAAACCCTGGTCTCCTCTGAGACAGTTCTATAGATGAAAGCCAAATTCAAAAAAATGAAATATAAGTATACGTGGTTCAAGTTAGTTAATTTAAATCCTTACTCAGGTCTCTCTAGTTTAGTAATCTCAAGTATCTGGTTAAAAACAGGAAAACTAGCCAAGCACAGTGGAATACTTTATTTTCTTGAAACACAAATCTGAAAGATTTTTCTACTACACCAGAGTTCAGCAGTTTAGTATTATATGCTTTCAAGGTCCCTTTCTCCTGCAGATGTTGACTATGCTTGCTTTTTTCCTTAAATGATGCTAACATACAGTAATACCATTAACAGTGCAGGTGCCTTTGGCTTTCATTAGTCTTTAACATGTAACAGCAATTACACTGAGGTAATAAGCAAGTCAGTGCATCCTCTGGTTCTGCATGTGCTCTTGGGTAATATTTTCCAAAGGTACACAAGAATTAGTACTCAGCTCTCAAAGAACAATGACAACAGACACCTTTCTGTGATAGTCCTTAAACCAAGGGTAATTTAATCTGAATTTCTATCATCTAATCTGCATAGCACACCAGTTCAGACATTTATGCATTTCCAACAAACACTATCTGTTTGCCCACACTTATGTGGACATACTGCATTCATTTTTTTCCCTTTCAAACAGGAATTCTCTTTTGAAACTGTAACACCAAAAAAAAAATCTGCCTTTCTTTAAAAACACTCATCAGAATCCAGTGAATATAAGACTAAAGAATACCAAAACTGTAATACCATCATAAAACGACTGGTGATTTGTCCCTGATTTTCTGCTGGTCAGGTTTCTCAACTTGCAAGCCAAGGATAACACCTACCTATCTTACAGGGATGTTATGAGATTTAGCTGTATACCATATTTTGGAGATAATAAGCAGTGAAAAGGTCTGAATTTAATAATACCTCTTAAAACTATTTCAAATTTTATCGCGGTGTAAGAATTTCAGATTAATTTAGAATATTTTATCTTGATTTATTTTTCCGATTATTAGATTGAAAAACTCTTACAACATGGTTTTGAACATGGAAATCACGGTGCCTTCATCATGGCACTCACAGTTACTACTTGGTCTCTGGTCCCTTTTTCCTTGTGAGCAGAAATATGAGTACACCTTAGCGACAGAATTAATTTTGTTCAGTGCAGCCTTTGTACTGCAGTCTGTAATTCCACCAGTGATTGAGAGGCCTAAGAACAGCTTCAAAAAGTCACAGTGACAGAAACAAATGCTTTTGTCCATGTTTTCTATATAAATCCAGTTGCTGTTTTCTTACGCTTAAAAATAATAAAATAAAAGCTGAAATTTTGATTTGACAATTTTCAAGACCACATTGAATTCTATTCCCATGACCATTTATCCTCCATGAGGGTCTATCAGACAAGCACCTGTGATGAGTAGTTCCGAACTACAATCATAGTCCCAATAAAGTAATCTCTAAGAGAAAAGCACTCGTGTCACCACTACTACCAACAATCATCTGTTAAAGTCAGCTGCATACACCAAGTCTAGGTCACTGCACAGGAGTTACAGATTTGTAACTGAGAAGTGTTACTCAGGGACAACTTTTTCCTCAGTTCAGTGCTGTACCACACAAGCTCGGGAGACAGATAAAAATAATAAAGGTATCTGGCCAAAAAGTGTGAGAAAAGCTCTCTACTCTTTGTCTAACTATCATATGGATCATTATTATAAATGACCTGTAAAGATGAGAAGACATTAGCAACATATGTGTATATATACATATGCATATACATGCATATATATGTATACATATAATTGTTCTTATTAGCAGCACTGTCTGCAGCGTGTGATAACTCTGTGTCCTCTCCTGTCAATGGGAAAATTAAAGATATCAGAATTTACTGTTAAATAAACAGCAGTTCACCATGACACCACAGCAGTAATTGTGAAATTCTCTCAAATGAGCAGGTAAGTAATTTTACCATCAGATTGTATGTTCAAACCCTAGACACTGCAGAATTCTCTAGCAGGTGGAAAGCAAAGTTATAAATCTGAAAACGTTCAAAATCTAACAGTTACTCCATTGGTGACACTGTGGTTTCTACAGTTCCAACAGGAATGACACAGAAGCTGTTGTGTGCAACACTGCTTCTTGCCATCACTGAGAAGCAGAACACAGCACCAAACAAATGGGGGGAAAAAACAAGTACAACCTATTCCTCGCATTCTTTCCAACACATGTCTGTGCACATTATTAAGTAGCGACAAAAGAAGACTGAAATATGAATCCATGAGTTTTTTACCTCTGCATGAAATCAACAGAGTGACCAACACAATATGTCTAAAACAAATCTCACGCTTTAACTACCTGTTGGAAAGGGTCAAGATGTATTTTTCTTCTGTATGTGTAACTGGCCAATTTATTCTGGGTTGTTGTGTTATTTGCTGCCTACTTTCTCCAGAAGCATTTGAGATAGGCCATAGCTAAGGAAGCAATACCAGATGGTGGAAGAAATCCTTTTTCTTATATCCCTTTCTGGTATGTCTTGCTCATATGCTCAGACTCAAAATAATTGCCCCATTTGCAATGGCATGGAATTTTTAATCTTGGTCAGATTATATAAGGAAGATGCTTGCATTTGCCTGCACCCAGAAGCTCAGTTTGTACAATGGTGCTCAGCATGTCATGTCAAAATAAACTTCCCACCATTGCAGGGCAGCTTTTAGACTTTGGTAGAACCTGCACGTTCCTTGGTTATCTGTGTTCAGTACATGTTAGCCCGCAGCAGTATAAACTCATAGGGCAGGGGCGTGACTGTTTGGTACCCCAGGACAGAAAGACATACTAGATGACCCCTTCCAGTCTTAGTTTCTGTAAGTCTCTACATCACGGACCTATTGAAATTCACAGGCATACCTATAAATCATGCAACAGTGGGTGCATGATTATTTATGTCTTACTGTCAACAATAAGACATTTTATTAGTGTCTCACTGCAGTACACTGTAAAAGCCCAGGCGGTTTTACAAAACACTTTGCCAGAGCCTATTTATAGCTGTAATTCTTCCTACTCTGCAAGAGGTTTGTTTTCAGATTATAGTTTTAAAAAGCACTCTACTAAATTCAAATGTATTTTTAATAACTTTTATAAATTAGTTGCATATTCTGCTGATAGATCTATGGTATTATGTTACTAAACAAAGAAATAGAATGTGTTTATTAACCATTAAAGAGAAATGAATTGCTGTGTAGACCTCTGGTAAATTAACCTAGCAACTGGTTGTCAGATTAGACATCTTAATTAAAAACACTGATCCTAAAACACTGCAGACAAAAGGAATCAATACTGTCCACCAGCCAAGAACTGGCAACATCTCTCCACAACCTCACTCAGTCTCATGCCTCCTCAGTGAGTTTCAAGAGACCATTCTGAAATTTCCCCTGCAGCCAGAATAGCTTCCTTGAATGCAGGAGCAGATGACTGTAAGTTAAAGTGGGCTGATGCTGTCTGGTCCTGTAACATTGAAAGCTTGGGACACAGATAAAAATAATGAAGGTATTCTGGCCAAAAAGTGTGAGAGAAGCTCTCTACTCTTTGTCTAACTATCATATGGATCGTTATTACAAATGACAACAAAAAAAACAGGAGGAGGTGTCATCTAATGCAATGCGTTTATGTACCTTTCCTCATATTCCACCAGTCTCCCATCTTCCTTCATTAGGCGACATCACCTGCCTGTGACATCTCCAAAATAATATTCCATAGAAAATCGAAAGCTTGACAAATACATTGGCACACCTTTTGTCAACATTTTATCTCCTGGAAAATTCCCAGAATAGCTACTTTGGATTTAGAAAACCCTGTACCATATTTCACATACTGTAAGAATTTTTAAAAAACCCTAATCTGAAATTAAAAAGCAATAAAAATAGCAGTCTCTTGTCAACAGATATCAAGCTAGTATCAAAACTGTAAAAAGCTTGAGAAATCAGTCTCTAATAATAATTACGGTCTCAATCTTCACTGCCTTTCAATACAAAATAGTGTTAGAAAAATGAGACAAAAAGTAGATCTACTTCTTGAAGAGTTCTATACTAGAGAGGGTTTAAAGTTTTGTGTTTGTGTTTTTTTTTTTTTAATTCAACAGCCTTGTTATTCAGGGATATCCCAAACCCAGGCTCTTAAAGACTTGATAAACAAATACTCATTATTTAAGCTATATTTTAGTGCTAACTGATGCCATTTAAACTTCCTGTATTTTTCTATCACAATAAATACATTGAAAACAGTAAAAAAAATATTTCGTACAGTTCTGTAAGATCATGATGGTATCTGAGTATCTTCTTCAAAAAGTTAAAGCACAAATAAGAAATTTCATTATTCTATAATCTAGCCTGCAGATGAAGCTTCTCCCAGTACCTTACACCTAGCTATCAACAACTGATACATACCTAGAGAATTACTAAGCTCTGTTTTGGCTGATTGATTTGTAACTGATTTCTTCTTAAGGCCCTACCACACACGCCTACAGAAGCTTCTCCCTGATAGCTTTGTAAGGCTCCCACATGTATGCCTTAGTATTTTCTTAAAACTACACCTCCTCGTTCTCTATAGACAGTCATTAGAGAAACAGGCAGGCAAATACTCTGAACAGAGGCAAGCAGCAGAAACAGAGCAGTCAGTCTTTCACCAAAAGAATTCCAAAAGTTTGAAGTTTGCTGTTGTCTTTTACTTGTGTTATGCTTACATAAAGCCCTACACACGTTTCTACCGGGAATCCTATCATTACAGACAAGTACAAACAAATAATGTTGTCTGTTATGGGACAGTATTTTCTTCCAGGAAAGCAGATTCTTGAAATACGCATCAAGTTTCAGCAGGAAGTTTTGTCAATTATTCCCAGGTAGGTAATGACACATTATAAAGAGAGCTAGAAGGAAGTCAAGCCATCATCTTCTCCTTCCCCAAGAGAGGTCCATTATACCTATATTATCCCTATCGCTACAGCCAGCTGTTTGTCTCATCTGCTCTTAAAAGCTGATAGCGATTCCACAACACTTCCAGGTAATCCGCTCCTCTGTTTCACTATTCAAACAGACAGTAAATGCTTCAACCGTGTCTAAGCTGAATCTCCCTTGTTCCAATTAAAACACAGTGTCTTGCTTTACATCCCAATAATAAAACTTTTATTTCCTACCCATGCCAGATGTTCCATGCACTGGAAGACTTTCGTGTTCACCCCATCAGCCTTCCCTTCTCTAGAGCAAATAACACCAACTCAGTAAAGAGTTTTTCATATATCATGTCAAGTTTTCAAAACAGCTGACAGCTGTCATTTGTTCTCCAGCTGATCCACCTCAACACACGGTAGTGAAACGTAAATGCAGCAATCTACCATAAGGCCTTGTAAGTTCTTTGTGGGACAGAATAACATTGCATGCCTTGCAGCTCAAAACAGTAGTTTCCCAGCATGATGTACCCTCTCCCCTCATCTTCTTTCCCCCTCAGCATCATCACATTGTGGAATCACTATACCTCTCACACGCTCTTCTACAAACTGATGCCTTTCCAACCACCTTGCATCAGAAAAGCAGGGTATTTTCTGCTGAAAAAGTCTCCAGCTTGTCCTACTTTACTTGGTGTATTTCCACCAGTTTGTCAGAATGACTTTGAAACGTCATACTGTTCTGCAATATTATTGCACTCTTTCCAGCTTGTTGTTTGCTGCTGCGTACTTATGCATGCCATCTATTCCATCATGTATGTCACTAATGAAAAATAATGACTAAAGCCAGTCATTCAGGTCTCTTACATCTGCAGCCCAGTGTAATTTCCTGCTTAGCTTTTCTACCTTACATGCAATACAGCAAAAGGTTCTCAGTGACAACATCCCCATCTCACCCTACCCTATCCCCCAAGACAGATTTGCTGGTATGGCTTATTGGAAAAACTTGAAAAAACACAACAAAGTTCAGTTTTATAGAACAGTAATCTAAAAGCTTTCGGGATTTAGATACATAAAAATGTATTGTTGGTACTTCTGACAGACTTATTTCAACCATAAAACCAGCCATATTTTTAAATGTAAATGAAAGTATTGGAAGTGTCTCCGAGCAGAATCTAGGAGAGAAACATCCACAAAGTATGACAACACTCTATAAAAACTCATCTTCGGCAGCATCTCAATGATACTAAGAAGAATCACAGGACAGCTGAGGTTGGGTCCAAAGGCCACACCTACACATGGATGCAGAGCACACCTGGTTTAATCCCCTTTCCCTCACATGCTGTGTTGATTGAAGCAGGATGTGTGATCACCTGACTGCAAAATAGTACCATGTAGCTGAGGGGGGAAAGGCATTCCCAATGTCTACATTCCCAGCACAATCTTTACCAAGGCACAGATAATGTTTTCGATTCAGGCTGGAACACCAATAACTTGTTCGTTTCAAGTGACATCCTCAGCCTCATGTTAGGGAAACCTGGGATGGCATGTTTGTCTCAAATGCTGTGCTTGCCTTCACTGCCTAGGGGCATGCCCACTCATGACCACTAAGCACTCATGAGCAAAGCCACTGGGATATGACGAAACATGATTACACACAATTACACTGCCTTTTGCACTGTGGCAACCAACACACAATGAATATAAAGCAAGAGACTCCCAAACCTGTATCAGCCTTTTAGAGTGCCACTTCCTTCCCCTGTGGCAGTCTTCTGCCATCCCATTCAAGCAAGCATGGCACTATTATGGATCCACTTATCACCAGTACTCTTTCTGACCTTTTCACACGCCTGCAAGACCTGTCACAACAAACCTCAGTAATCCCCACAGGTCTAAGCTTGACTGGCTTGCTAGGAAAAAAACATGACAGAGAAGCAGGAACACTACAACATTTGGATTTGACAGAAAGGACAAGGATAGAAATGGCAGAGAAGAGCAGCACATGGATGGCAGGAAAGTATGCTAATGCCAGGATAGCTGCTGCCATGACTCAGGGAGCAGCCTTGTTAAAGACTAAAGAGGCAGACCTGCCTGATTAGCCCTTGCAGAACAGAAAGGTATCCTGCCAAAATAGCATCTTCCTTCTCCAAATCTACAAGAGAAGAGCTCTATTCTGCTGCTGTCCACCCCCTGGCCCCTTTCCTTTTCAGCCTGCCACAGAAGCCACCCACCTTCCTGCTGCCTACACTTTTGGCTGCAGCAACATATTCAGTTTCTGCAACCTCCAGTTCAGACTGGAGCCATCAATCCCTCCCTAAGCACTGCTTACGTTCCCTGCCCTTCATTTTAGTCCCAGGAGCCATCACCCACCTTCCCATACACAAAGCACTTGGCAACCAGGTTCTCAGCATGCCTATCCCCATATGAAAACTACATTCACAGGGTGAATACTGCAAGCCTGGCTCAGGATCCCTGCCCCAGCTCTCCAAAGCTCTATTCCAAAGAACACAAGGAAGGTGCTTGGCTTTAGGCAAATGCTGAAAATAAAAAAGGATGGAAAACCTCTAGCAAAACAGACGTGCCTTAAAAACTGTATTCAATCAACAAAATATCATAAGAGGGTAAACATGACATATAATTCCGACGGGGAAAGGAAGGCAGATACTAGGATGCAGGGAAGTCAGCAGGGCCCAGAAGTTTCAGGCAAAGACAGAAATGGTTGGAAAGGCAAAAATGGTCACGGCCCCAAACACTGTGCAGTATGCTCACAGGGGACTAACAAAGGAAAAACAGCCAATGTGACCTATAGAGCAGCCACCACTCCTAGCCATAGACAATGGAGGACCTGACAGTCAGCACAGAGTGCCTCCTGCTGCCACAATGGCAGCTTTAAAATCTAAAAGTCTGTCTACGAACCATGGACATATAATCCTCCCCAGTATCAAACCAGCCTTCCTCCTCTTCCAGCTCTTCCTGCAGCTGTCTCACCCATTGCTGCACAGCTATATAGTGTAGAGCCTTCAGAGGAAGTTGGATGAGGACTGTTAGCACCTCGCATCCAGCAGAAACCTCCTGACACTGACACTGAAGTAGTTTTACTCTTCTCATGGCAAGGTTAATGAGCAGAATCCATTCCTTGGGCCCCCAGGCTGGCATTTTTAGGAGGATAAAGGATTGTTGGAAGGATAGTTGCAAAAAGAAAAGGGGAAAGAAAAGGAGACAATCATGAAGAGCTAAAAGGTTCGGAAAGGGTCCCATTATGGGGAGACTGACACAGAAGGTAGGTTGACTAGAAGATAAGAAAGCTTAGTGAAAAAGGAAGGTGACACCCAAGGATTTCAGGGTCACAGATGATAGTCAATAGGAAGTCACAAATGCCATCCAGCTCTCCACGTAGCAAAGGAAAAACGTGAGAACATTACACAAACTCAGTGTTCAAGAGCATTTTCCTAGTATGCATATGCTTTGTACACACTTAATGTTTGATCCCTTACTTCCTTGCTAGGGGTAAGAGCACATCAGAGTAACAGCCTGCAGAGCATCTTCCCATCTGACTTCATCCAGAATAAATCTCCAGGGTATGTGTAACAGAACAGTACAGAGTACGTAAATGTAGCAGTACACTAATGCAAACTAAGAGGCTAATATTAGAAAGTATCTACACAGCCACTTTTTCCGATCATCTGTCCAACATTTTTATCCCAAGTCATGCAGCAACTAAGATGAACATCTTGACTTGGAGTTTGGGGGGAAGTCAGCACATGGCAGCAGGTTTCTGCTCTGCAGAAAAAAATGAAGCATTCTGCATAAACAAAGAGTTTCCCAAATGCTTTATGGCAAGGCATAACATTGCAGTAGTTGAGTCAAAAGACAAAAAAACCTGCAGATAACAAATACATGAGAATACTTTATGATAAACAACAGTACTGGTTTAGAACACTGACAGTAATAAAAAAATGTCCAAATTTGCATTTCACAGGAAAGGAGGAGAGGAAAAAAAGACTTCCTTCCTTCTTTAAGTCAGCCTATATTTTATATAATGGAATGGCAGTGATACTGAAAATTTCAAGGGGAAAATCTGTAATACCACAATGCCTTCTAGAAGGCACAAAGCAGGCAGATCCCTGCTGTTCAGCTCTTTTACCTGACAGAAGATATTTAGAATACAGGTGGTATTACTGCTATAAGTGAACAAATATATTGCGCAAAAACTTGAGTGCTTCTTTCCTTAAAATACAACCAAACATTTATTTGTAGGTTATACCTCACNAAAAAAAAAAAAGATGAAAAGAAAAGGGAAGAAGAAAAAGGCAAAAAACCTTCTATCATTAGAATTCTATAAGGAAAGCACAGGTTCATCACAGAGTAATGTAATCTCCCAAGAGCCCCACCATGACCCCAATCCTACAGAGGCTAAATCTGTGCAAGCTAGAAAATGCACAGCCTCAGAAAGCTCTCTCTGTAGATTAAGAGATTATTCAAATCTTTGTAGCATCAGTGCCAAAAAAATCAATTCATCAATACAGCACAGAGCAGCCTGGATCATGCAATTCATGAGGACAACTGCTCTGTGAAAATTAATTTTGACAAACTTTGAATTTTCCTTAACTAATGAAAACTGGACTTTCCAAAATTAATGCTACTGGGAAAAACAAACTGAGAACAAGAAGCTGTTTCAGTATGCCAGATTTCTGAGGTTTACTATCTGAAATTCAAGCAGCGCTGACTAGCAGTGATTACCCATCTGATAGTCTTCTACCAATTTTCTCACTAGGTAAACACTTTCTCAGACAGCAATATTAAACAAGTAGTTATATGGTCATTTGTTCTTTTGTGTATGCTATATAAATTTGAAGTTTTACCAGAACAAACATCAAAGAGAAAATATTTCGTTCACTCCCACTACAACTTCTGTTCACAGAACAAATGAGAATCACTACCGATGTTAATTTAAAAATACTTATAGCAAGTATTTTTACAAAATATTTTTGTTACTCAACATGCATTTATCACATTTGCCACTGAAAGCCAGAATTTAATCACATAATTACTGCACTCGCAAAGTTACCCCCAGACCCCAACCTGCTGCTTAGAGATCACTTACAACAGAGCTCCAGTCATTAAATTCCCTCAGCATCTTCCATCTGCTTTTGCTATGTGCTTTGCTGCCTCTATGCACACACAAACACAGCAAACATCACAAACTGCTAGTTCAACAGGTAATGCAGGACACGAGGACAGAACCAACAGAAACAGTGAAAAACTGAAAACAGAAATCAGTGAAAAAGGCGCAGGCTGAAAAGGCTGCTCAGGGGAACAGACTGTCACATGGGAAGAGCGAGAACAGTAGGTTAGCCAATTTGTCAGATCTCCATCTCATTGCTCTCTTTTTGCCTCATTTTGTCAGGTTTTAGTAGTGTACTGATGAGGCCTTTTCTACTGCTATTTCTTTGTAAAGATTCAATTATTTTAGCATCTCAGCACCTGCCTTAACATCACCAGCAATCCACTGGCCCTGAGATTTGGTCGTCAAACATCTAGGCTGAACCTCATGCACTATAAAATAATTATTTGCATGTATAAAAATATTTTAAATATTTAAATTTCACATAAGGTATTTTATTGCAAAATCATTTTTTAATTCAGGCACCCAGATACTTGGTTTTCTTTGCTCCCTCCAAGAATCATCCCGAAACTCTGTAACATTCTTACAGGACCACAACTTGACCCTAGAGGCCGATTTAATTTTGCTTTTTCCTTGTGGTTTAATCCAATCACAACTTCGATAAAGAATTGCTTAAGATTATTTTTTCATTCCTGACCCTGTCCTGTCCTTGCCTAAGTAGTCAAAACAGAATTCCAACAAGGCATAGCACACCCAGAGCACTGTGGAGAAGCATGGTACCTGGTACATAGGTCAGGTGGTAATTCACATTACTTAGACACCACAGCAGTCACAGAACCACAGAAGACAACTATCACATTACACAGCTGAGCTTTAAAATCTAAGCACCTTATTTTCTGGACATCAATCCAGATGTAGCCATGTTATTTCAACAAATTTTGATATGTTCTGGGCCTTGTAAACATACCTAGGTGACTAAAGAATATAACAGACAACACTGATACAACAAAGAGCAGTTTAAAATATACAAAAATGTCATTACTACCTGACTTTTTTTTGTATGTATACACACAAACAGATGAGTGTGAATTTACCAGTAACAAGGTTTCATAAAGCTTTAAAACATCCTGAAGTGGTGTACACCTCTTTCACTGAAAAGGGATATGATGTATTACATCAAATCAGATTGCTCCTTACTCTAACATGTGATGTGATAAATCATAAAGAGATGATTTCACTGCGTAAAACCCACACATATATTA
This sequence comes from Thinocorus orbignyianus, assembly GCA_013400375.1. Lineage (NCBI taxonomy): Eukaryota > Metazoa > Chordata > Aves > Ciconiiformes > Thinocoridae > Thinocorus > Thinocorus orbignyianus. The sequence continues at coordinate 1,620 of VXBW01005105.1, read as the reverse complement.
GTAAAACATGAATCAACAGAAAACATGCAGAGATATGTAATACTAATAATATTGGTATAAATTAAGCAGGGATGCAAACGTGTGTATGAAAGCACCAAGAGATCAATGGAACAAGATTATACAGAATGGTCTATACTGATACAGTTAACAGCAATAAAATACTAAGGGATGTGTTGTTTACACCAAAATCAGGTCTTGGCTCTCCACAGCACAAAGGATTTGTCTGCAGAACATCACATGCTGATAACAGGATGGCAACAAGGCTACACAGCACATTGCATGTGCCATTACTCTTCCCATTAGCCCAACACAACTTTAAAACCAGGAAACACAGACAATGGGCAGCAGACTTGCATAAAATTTATGGAGGCTGAAGTAAGCAAGATTGTGAGGGCAAAGGATCACACTATGGTAACCCGTGGCTACTAAAGCATACAAAACACATGTCCAAAAATAAGTTTTTCATTGTCAATCACAAGGAACCCAAGAGATGCAATAAGGATTCAACAGCTGGTGGCCCCTGTCCTCCATGCCATACACAAGTGACCTGCCCAGACATGTAGACTTTGTGAGTACTTTAAATCCTTGTTCAGAATTTGCATTAAGAGATGCAAAATCTGTTGCAATCTAAATCTATCTTAAACAGATTAAGAGTTCATTAACAGATCTCAAAACAAGTTGTCAATGGAGAAACCTCCTTTGTACAAAGGAGATTTTATTTACAGATTCATAAAATTGTACTATCTGGCTTTATACTATTCAGCACTTTCACTAGTGATAAGGAAATTACATTTAAAGGCACTGCTTAAAGTTCAAAGATGACACATTGAAGAAATTGTGAGGACGACAAGGCTGTCACACACAAAGCGATCTGGATCTCTTGGTAATTTGTGATCCTTTAAAAAAAAAAAGCATTTTAATGACCAATCCCACGTGTCCTGGTTGCCAGTAGCGAGGGAGTTGGTGCTCCCCTGTCTCTATCAGGGCACAGCTATACCACCCCATGTGCGCCAGGCCCAGGGGCAGCAGGGAGCTGGCTGGGAAGGGGAGGGGCCACAACCGGAAGTGGGCAGGGTGACAGTGTGGCACCGGGGTATATCTGGGCAGGCGGCGCCTGCGTATGGTTCAGGACGTTGGCGGCGGCCAGGGCGCTGTGGGCTGCCGTCGGTATCGCACTAGTGTTTGTATCCTCCATCTGTGCTACTGTTTCCCTGTAATACTTGTTGTTCTGTTAAACAGTTTTTGTCCCAACCCACAAGTCTGCCTTTTCCTTCCCATCCTCTCCGCTCTG
>VXBW01005104.1:252179-357943 GCA_013400375.1 Thinocorus orbignyianus | reverse complement strand
AAAAAAAAGAAAAAAATGTACAAAAGTATTCGTAAGTATTAACGGATGCCAAAGTTAGAGATAGTTACCAATTTGGAAGCCAAAAGGTCAGCAAAAGAAAAGACACATCTGGCCTATGAGTAACTCAGGAGGAATTTATTTACACAAGGGACGAGTGGCTGACAGAATGAACTGCTGCAGTCAGCACGGAGAGCACGGGCTATGCACAGGAGGCACCCGAGGTCACCAAACACAAACCAGAACCGGCAAAGGAGGGAGGTGGAGTCAGCTTTGGACATTCAGTTATAGGCCTTAGACAACTTTATAATCAGATCAAGGTTTCTGGAATTACTCTCCTATTCAACAGAATTTTTTAGAAAAATTGCAACTGAAGAATTAAGCATAGTCCAAAGGCTGGCGAAAATTTTGAACCCAGCAGTGTAGAAAGAGGCCTGTCTTAACTAAAAGTGACTCTTCAAATGCATTTTTTGAACTGAGTTGTTTAAAACTACTGTCTGCTGAAGTGCTACAATGCTATTCCCAAGCATCACTCACTTTGTGTTCTGCTATGCCATGAGCTTTCACATTTGGTAGCTCCACAACTGGGTACCATTCAACTTCCAAGGAGTTAAAGATATTTAAAACATTTGCGCTTTTGAATTTCAAAAGAGCAGAAAGATTCCTTGGCAAGAGTGAGAGAGGACAACACTGCACCTCTGCCCACACCTCCCAAATTGCTCTATCAAGAGATTGCTGGCTTTTGGGCCTGCCTGCACATCCACTCACGCAAGAAGATCTCTCGGAGTCCTGCTGGGAGCTGAGAACTGAGCTGCATCTATTTAAGGTCTATGGTTGCACAAATCACAGCTGATGTGGCCAGAGAAACACTTGCCCATCACCTGTAAGTTTATGTCTGCTGCACCTGTTCCCTCTTCCACCAGGACACCCTCGGTCTGAGATAAACAGAGCACACACAACACTCGCAGGCTGTGCATTTCACTGCCTTTTGGACACCTGAAGTTCCCACTCCCCTCTTCAAGACAGCTTTACCTCTGAGATACTGCTACACAAACATGTTTTCAAGTATTTTTCTTGAGAAAGCTGTATGTAAAGGCTCAGACTAAAGTTTCCTCACCAGCCTCCTCCTTTACAAAATAGTATTTTGCACAAAGAATTTCAACATGCCTAAAGAAGGTTCATGTTTAAACTTGAGTAAAGAATCTCTACATCAATGAGTATTCCCTATTTTCCGTAATACTACATGAAAAACTGTTTACCAACTTAGCTTATACTACAATGTGCTTATTCATGATTTTCAGTGTACAAGTTTATCTAAACACCCGAGCACTTTCTGTCTGTGACATGAACTGCTCAGCATTTGCTCATAACACTTGACCACACATAGTCTTCTCGGAATTAGTCAACAATAGCAGCAGATCAGTCACATAATGAAACAAGTGTTCTTGTTCACTCACGTCAGCTGTAACTGCATGTACGAAGCTTTCCTTGTATTTGGAAGAAACCTCCACCAATCCCCCCAAATAAAACACATTTTCCACCTTCTCTGGAAAGAACAAATTGTATGATGTATGTTTTCACAATGTACCAGATCCAGGAACAAACCTTTGATCCTATCCTACACAAATCTTCATGCAGAAGATGTAGCTCACAGTTACTGACCCTGGGACAAGCATCAGAACCCATACCTGGGAAGTCACATACAAAATTTATATCTCTTATTCTGATTTTCTTAAGTCCTCACCACTCAATATTACAGCTTAAAGCATGAATTTACTCTTACCCCTTAGATTCTAGATTAAAACAAATACAAACACTTACAGGATCAAGACACCAGACTAAGACTTCCTTTCTCCCAGCCAGCTTCATACTGCATCCATCACAAGTATCCTTAAGTTTGGTTTTCAAGACGATTATGCAATACTTAATAGCAACAATCATTAGCCAATAATTTAGGAGTAAGCATATATTTCAGAGCTACCGTAACTCAGATTTAATATTTAGAGCCTCATGTCTACCTCAACAGATATTTGTAATTCACTTCTGGTAGCTTTTGTGTTTTCTTTATCACATTTTTCTGTCCATGCTTTTGCACCACAGTCACTGCTGCAATTCCTGCTCATCACAAGCTTTTCTTTCATTTGCTTTAGTCTTTGCATGGATCAGTTTTACTTCCAAAGCAAGCTGCATCTCCTAAACCTCATGTATTTACAGAAAACACAAGCAGGTGGGCAGAGCAACTTTGAAGTTCATGCTGGTTGTTGCAAACAAGCCCAATACCCTGATTCATAATGAACTTTAACCAACTGCCTGAGAAACCAGCATCTTCTAAAGACTCTGGTTTCCCTCTGCCAATGGAAGCAAAAATTGTTTCAAAGCAAGTTTGTTTCAAGCTCACCAGCCTTGACAGAGTTCATGCCTCTTATCCCATGGGCTATTTAGGATTCTTTTTTTCATCCTGTTCACCTTGATGACAAACTAGTTTTGAAATCTGTGCTTAGTTATTCTTTCTTAGCATGTCAGTCTGACTCTCCCCATGAGAAGGCAGACACTGAACTGAGTGCTTTCCCACAGCCACTGCTTGATTAGTGTTTGTGCTTTCACAACGCTGAAGAAAAAAAAAGTATACGGCTACATACGACAGCATAAGCTCTCCTTGGAAAAATATTCTGACTTAAGGCAGGGGTGAGAACAGGCTCAAGGATAGTGTTCCTGTGTTTCGGGGGTACTGAACCCAAATAACCTATATGTTCGTTTCCAAAGTAGTTACATCCCAAAATGCCTGCATGATCTCAGTATTATTCAAGAATCAGAATCCTGGCACACTAACACAGCAGTAAAGAAAGATGACACAGCTTCATTCTTCATTTGAGGAAAAGGTGATCTCAGCACAAAATCAAGCCACAGGTGGCAGTTTCAGGACTGATTTGATAGGAAAAATAACTGATCTCAACAACCCAAAATACAACAAACAAGTACTTCATTATTAAAAAGCAAACACTTTGCTCAAAACAAGAAGGATCTGAATATATAGTGAAATTTAAGTCTTGCAGTAAGTTGTAGCATTGACATTACACTTTAAGAGCCTTGCATGATACATTCCTAAAATATAAAAGTAATGAAATTCACTTGAAAGAAACTAGTAGACTGCCAGGAACGAACAAGTTATTATGGAGCAAATAATTCCATGTTCAGGTTATACCTACTCCTTAAAATAGTAAGCCAAGACATTTTCAAAGATATCAGCTTCCTTTTAACAGCAAAGAACACTGCACATCAACTCTAAGTTTAAACTTAACCTATGCTATTCAAACCAAATTCTAAGACTACATTGTTTATTCTTCCCCTTCTAACTTTAGCCATTATAACTGCCTTAATATTAGTGTTACATTCCTAATAATATAATAAACAAGGATATTTAGTACTAGTATATTGTTTCATTTCCATTCTCATGAAAAGTAATGAGATTTTAGTAGAGATCAGGTATAGGCTCTAACATGCTCCATGATTGTTTCTGTAACAGGTAGCCATGCCACAGCTGATGTCCCCACCCCCTGCCCCCCTGAAAATGTAGACTACATTGGCCTTGGCAGCACCAATCAGACTGTATGACACAAGAAAAAAATTGAAACTCCACTCCTTTATATCAGGACAGAGCTGGATCACCCTTTCAAGGCAAAACAACATTCTTAACTTCATAAAAGAGATCACATTGTTGAACTGCATTAACAGACTACATTGACTAAGATGTTGGCCTTAGTTGCACCAGCTGTAAGTTGGACATAACACTTTTTATACTCGGGTAGCATTGCTGGAATCAGCAGCTCGATGCTGCATGTCCAAGCTAAAGGTCACACTGGTGTGGCAGTTCCAAATACCCACTCCTTTGAAGCAGTTCAGGTCCCCAGACCAAAGTGAATGTCTCTTCCACATGACTCAGCATGGAGTAAAAACACAGCACCTGGTCCAAACCAATACACTGCACCTCAAAATTTGCAGCAGCCTTTTTCCCCATAAGGCCAGAGCATGAGCAGAGTAATGCTTCATCAGCCAACACTGCATAAGGTGGATTTGCCTGTCAGTAGTACATGAACAGTTTGTCCCAGCAGCATCTGTTAGCAGTGTTGCCAGGTAAACTCTTCCACAGAGGCAATTTTGTTGGAGGGAAAACAGAGTGGTTAGTCATTGTTCAAGGGTTTTGTTGAGCAGCTACCTTCAATGCACACCTTGCAATCTGCTGACACAGGTTCTATAACAAAGAGCCAAGTTTTAGAGACACTCAGCCATTTCCTTCCTTTCCTTAAATTACTACTGGTCAGTATACTCTGGTAGTAACAGTGCTACAGATCAGGGCAAACATACCACAATCTCCCACTGGCAGACACCTTGTCTATACTATTTAAGCCATTCCTTGGAATGTTGCAAACTGAAAACGGTATTCCTTCCCACAAAGGCTTTCTTTGTTTCTGCTGTATTTCACACCAGAACCATACTACACAATATCTTCAGTTAAAACAGATAGAGTTCAAAGTCAGCCCAGTTCAACAGGCTAACGAACAAAGAGGTCATTGGACTGCTAGTTTCATAGTCTGCATAACTTCAGAGTTAGAACACAGAAGAGGAGAAAGAGGAAGAAATCAGTTTTAGCCAAAACTGGCCAAGGATCAATAAACACTTCCACTTCCTCCTGTGTTTGCTTCTTGCCATTCTCTTGTAATCACCTACCACTAATACCCTCTAGTTTGGTTTGCTTTGCTTTCTTTGCAGAGCACTCCATGTAGCAAGGCATCAGGTTTGGAGCTGCAGACTCAAATCTTGTTCATCACAAAATACCACAGCTATTCCAATTCAGCAATGAGTTGATGACATATTGACTAAAAATGCTGCTATGTTTAAGAGAGCACATAAGTGTAGTAGCCTGGTAAAGAAGATCTAAGTTGATATGACCAAAGACACTGCCCCAAAGCAGTAGAGGTTGGCTAGAAGCTTACCTTTCAACTGAGGCAATGCCATATATGCATAAACCCTGTGGTTCAAACTGCTTTTTATCTTACAGGTCAGGTTGAACACAATGCACCAAAAACCCAGCCACGGCAATAACATATATCAGAATCCGAGTGTATCAAAAATATCCAAAAACTGGCAGAACAAAACAACCAAGTTTAAGTGAAGCATCACCATGTCTAAAAAACTATAACCTGTATGGTCAGTAGCTTTAAATGGTTACTCTTATAATAGCCACGACAGCCAACACCAGTTCTATGCTTAGATCAGTGCATCATAATGAACTACTTGATAGATTTATTTATTAGATACAGTCAGAACTCAGACGTCTCTTAACACACAGGTCAGGCAATGGATATGAACTAATGCCTCAACATATTTAGGAAAGCAGTTCCAGTAAAATACGTCATCTATTTCTCAAGTGTGAAGTCTATGTACAGATTTCTTTTGTCTCTGCTGTCAGTGAAAAGACATCATGAACATCATCTATTTTCAGGAGTGACACCAGCTGAAAGGATTCACATCAGCCAGCAAAACTGACTTCAGTTGTTACTCTGCTTTTTTGCAGACTGTCATCCAAGCCTACCACATATTCTTCAACACAGGGTGTTAATAAAGAACACATATATACATATGCACTAAATTTCTCGCCCTTTTAAAATTATCATATATAATTTTCCTATAAAAGCAAGTACAGCTTAACAAAATAAACAATATGAGATCAGTTAAAAAACAGTCATCCTGCAGCTCAAATAAATACCAAGGGGAAGCTGACCCTATAGTTCAACTGCCTGAAGGAACCACATACTTTCATGATGTAGGAAGTGTACTGAAAATGAACACTATATGACTTCTGTATGCTGACCTACCAGAGTGTGATGGGTCCCATCCACACTAATGCCAGACTTCTGTGTTTTCAGCACATCACCATAATCTGCTGCATCAAAGTTAGTCTTCCACACCATCACCTGCAGAAGAAAGGCAAGTGATTAAGTTATCTCTGTTTTCCATCTACAGTTGCTTAAAGGTCAATTCTGTCAACACATCGGAGTCAGCAGACGCGCAGCAAAGCTTACTTAAGAAAATTTTGGCATCAAACTACGGATGTTATTTGTAAATGTGCTACTGAAGACAGACAGAACATAACTAAGTTCTCAACGGGTAAGTGACATAGGTCTTCAGTATTCTGTGTCAGGAACATCGTGAAACTAGAGCTACCAAGAAAACTTCAAAGCAACATGGGGAATATACCATTAAAACCACAAATATATTAAGATATCACGCTTAGCATTACAGCAGTTTTTAGCCATACCCCAAACAAATAGTCACTGGTTTATCATCAGATTCATTCATAGGAAAATGAGAGTTAGTACTTTGAGAGTAGAAATCTGGAAAGCTTGTATGCCAGCTAAGTACCAAACTTAAATCAGGATTCTTCTCTCCATAACGCAGTATTTATTTCAGAAGAGAAAGGAGGCCTCTAACATAAACCATTTCAACATAGCAAAGCGAACTATGAAGCAAAATCCTTTGCAGTGGCTCTAAAAGTCTAAAAAAAAAGTTTAAGAGCAATCAATCAACTATTTCAGAAGTCTGAAAGACATCTGTGAAACCCAGGCAGCTCATCTCAGTCATCAGAAACATCAGTGTTTCTTCTTAACTTACAAGTTCTCATCCCTGCTCACTCAAATAAAAGGATTTCTCTTTTGTAGCTGCACAGGTAACCAACACCACCATTCCACTGTGTAGTAGAATAAAGCGATGCTCTTATTGTATAAAATTGTCTCTTCACTGCTAGCAAGGGTGCTATTCCAAAGATGGGCATTGCACCCAGTCTAACCTGGGGATTAAGGGCAATGCAACACAGATGGATACTCACTCAGACCACTACTTTGGGTCAAGATCTGCCCCTATCTTCAGCAGGGCATAACCAGGTTAAAACCAGCATATATTTGCAGCAGTAAGATGCAAAGAAAACAGTAACAACAAGAAACAAAACTACTGAATTAATGAGATACCTGTTCATCAGAACCTCCAGAGGCAAAGAAGTCTCCAGCTCTTGAAAACGCTACACAGGTAGCTGGACCCTACAATCAGATTTAAAAAACAGGTTTAGAAAAATGTGGAAGAAAACACAGTGTTACAAAGCTCCATTCATTACAGCTTTACATGGTATTTCTCATTTGACAGCAGCAATATAAACACAAAATTTAAAAAGCTCTTATCTGTTAGGTAAGTGGGCCACAATTAACATGCTAAGCTCACTGGTACTTAACACTTGACACATTTTTGCCCCCAGTTTAAGATGCCAAATCCATAGCACATCATCCACAGCGTTAAGACACAGACGGGAACAAACCACATTTTACAGGTTCAGGCTTTTCCTTGCCCCTTCTCAATGATTCTCTCCCCCATTTCAAATTAGAAATTTCTAAAAGTCCTGTTCATTTATTAAAAGCAGTGAGAACTGCTGAGTTTTGTTCAATGCAGTCTTCAGTTAGCCATCTGATGGGAAGGTTTAAAGCAGAAAAGGAGGTTTAATACACAGATGTGCACAGAGCAGCATCATAAAGCATGAGAGATATTTTTACCCTCACAACTGACAATTCTAAGCATTCATAAACAGTGTCCCATAAAAATATAAGCTTTATTAAAACAAATTTGAGGAGCAATGAAGCCACTTTCCACGCTGGAAGTCTGGAAGTTTTGCCAAACCCTCAGAACCTACATTTTCCAAGCTGCTCCTCACACCATGAATACTAGAACCATGAAAGGAAAATGCGCTAAGCCAAGATTTTCACATACTCTTGGAACTGAGAGGTCAGAACTTCAAATGCTACCCAGAATCAAGACACTGACATCATAAGACAAGGAATTTCAGACAGTCTTTCTTCAAAAATGCTTAAGTCTTACTGAGGGACAGCATTAAACATATGACCAGTGATAAAAATTGCCAACAGGTACGACTATAGGCAAGAAGAAATTCTATCATGAAGAAGAGCTTGGGGGGAGGGAGTTTGCTTTCAATTTTATTTTTTTTACAGTCATCATATGCTGTCCTATATATTCCTAGAACATGCCATACAAACTGCTCACCACAGAAGACTCAAGGCTTAAAGTTCTTTCGTATTCTACCACAAAGCTTCAAAACATGCTTGACCAGCTAACAACAAAAGCAATCAACTTGTATCAATTAAAATGCTTCTAACCTTGGCCAAATTAGGTCAAGAAATCTGTACAAGCAGAATAACTGAATGCATAAGATTCAGTGTTCAGAGCAGAATCCAATTACTTGTTTCATTTAAGACTTGGCAGTCAAGAAGCCCAGTTTTCAGGACAGGAGGAAGAAAACACCAAGGCTGAGGAGCAGTAGTAAAAAATACAGGTCGCTGAAGTGCAGACAGAGCAGCATCAGCAGATACACTGTATTTGCACATTAGCTTCTATTTACTGCATTCTGTAGCACTAGCTAGAGTTTTGGAGGAGGCAGCTATTCTCTTACTCAACAAGCAGGACAAATCCACAGGGGAACATCCAAAGGTAGCATAAACCAGAATCACTGCCCTATCCCCCTTATGTGTGGGGCACGTGCCCAAGCAATGACAGAGGCTTCAAACCGAACAGGCACCTGCAGCAGCACAGGAGTATGAGCTGTGGGCAGGTACTCCTTATAACACCACCGTTTGCCACTTCAAACATACAGCCTAGTGTTCTACAACAGTTTGTGTTAGTTGTCAGGTTTTTAACTAAAGAACAGAAAGCCCATCTTAAACTACTCTTCACAGTTTTCCAGCACAGGTGCCAGAGTTGATGCACCCAGGATTATCTTTGTACAGCACAGGTGCCCGCATTTGGAAGAAGCCTTGCTTTGAAAATGGGCAGTTCCAAGAGACTTTAAATGATGCTGAAGTACTGTTTGGGTAAAAGCATGCATTTCCCACCACACAGCTATTTTAACATGTTTTCAACCTTTCAGAAAGCACACAGGAGTACGCACATGGGAAGGATGATGCAGGCACTGAAACATGGTCAAACAGAGCTGAGAAATAATTATGTGTGTTTGAGCATAGGTACAACAGACAAACTGTTCTGCTTAGAATAAACAGCCAAGGAACCAGAGAGTGAAGTTTTATGTCAGTTACCGAACACATTACTTAGTAGATTGCACTAGGCCTAAGCTTCTGCCCATGCTGGAATGGACAGAGGCAGGAATGAGCACTTGCAGAGGCAGCCTACAGCCAAGTTTACTGGGGAACCAAAGGTGGAACAGGTGGAAAACGCCACCAAAAAAGCCACAACAACCAACACCAGGAAACTCCACCACACAACCATACACCTCTTGACAGAAGTAGAGTTTTCCTCTTTCAAGCAAGATCATGTATCTCAGAAGCCAAGTAAGGACCTTCTCCTCATCCTGTATCAAGTGGCAAGAACAGGATATTCTGAGTTCATGTCTTCCCAATGGACATCACATAGAAACCTCACACCCAGCGCATTTCTGGTTTCCTGTCTTTCTCCCCTTTGTAAGAGTGAGCTCAGCATTATAGATCCTCAAGGTAGACAAACAACCAGAGACTGCATCTGGGATAAACACCCAACTCCCACTGCAACCTGTGTTGTGTGCTTTCAAATACAGCAGCACAAGATTATGCCAGCAAAACTAGAGTCTTGATGTGGTCACTCCCAGTGTGAGGAGTTTTAGCTTCCTTAAAACACATCAAGATATTTCCATATTCCCATTTCACCTGCTGTGAGTGCAAAAGGTTTGGGAGGCTTCTTAGTAGCAACATCTCACTCAAGAGATTTTTGCCAGAATCGATCTAATAGCAGCAATTTCAAAACGTGTGCACAGTCATTAGTGTGACTGAGAATCTTCAACCAACAGCAGATTAAATAGCGCAGATATTTCAAACCAAAGATGCTGTCATCAATCAGCTACCACAAAAAATGCTTCTGCCTTCTACTCCCACCTGTCTTCCCCAGTAGATTAGCTCTGACCACTCTGCCAGGGAATAGAGGCTCTGTAAAAACGCAAAAGCAGAAGACCAATAAACAGTAAGAAAGGGCAGAAATTTGTACATAGCCAAAAAGAGATATCAGGGATATCAGACACATCAGAGATAACAGAGCAGAGGATACAGAAGCTGCGTTTGACTGTAATAAACCACTCAGAGTTGGAAGGGCAAAAGAAAATGTTCAAGACATTGCTTGAGACAAAATGTTCAGAAACAAGCACAAGTGAGGAATACTGGAGAGGAGCAATGTTTCACAAAACTATTTTTATCAGTCTAAATATTTCCGTGTATTTAGACAAAGTTTAGCACGATACAAATCACATCAAAACAGGCAGTGAACTGACTCCAAAGTCACAGCATTCTGAAGGAGGCAACGAAAAAAAAAAAAGTTCAACAGAACATATTCCTCCCAAAATAGAAGCTGATATCAAAGACTGAACGTGCCTTTATAAATTGAAAGAAGGGGAACAGACAAGACTAAAGACACAACATCCTCTACAGATTTGTTGACATAAATTAAGTGAAAAGTATTTTTGTTACACGCATTTATAGCAGTCTTCCCAGATATAACAGGTTTGCTATAGCAACATACAAATAAGAGTTTCCCAAATACACTCACAATTTGATATAAACACACAAAATAAAAAGCTACACATGCCAGTGATTAGACACAACCTTACTCCCATTTGTTTCAGGTAAGCACAGCAGAGATTCAGAACTGTATCAGAAACCTGCTGGGTAACAGGTACATGGTCAGAAACTGAGGAATTCAAGTCACCGTTCGGATTCCTCCCCGTCCCCTTTAAACTTACTGTTTGCATTAGAAGGGCCAAAAAGCAGTAGTTGCATATTCTATACAAGTTGTAGGGAGAGTTTTAAGCTTACTTCCCATACAACTAGAACATGCGTGATGCAGCAACCTTCTAAAAGGACCATTTCTTTTTTCCTCTTTCTGTAGCAAATCTATTAGTATTTCCTGAGGGTTCAGAAGTTCTAGTTCTGCATCCTCGCTGTGCAGGTGTTAAGGCACAAGCCACCAGTACCAGTCTCCAAACCCCCACAGCCTTTGTCTTGGATTAAACAGCAAGCTGCAGAAAGAAGGGGTTGGACAATGAGATACACCAAGTTAGCAGCAAGAACATTAATATTTATTCCTCAACAGGCCAACATGAAGACTGCCAAGCTTTTGTTTATGTCAAAATTTGACATTATAGCAATAGTTAATAATGGGAGAGTGCCACAAAAGTTTTGAGGCAAAGTACACAAAGCAGAAAAGTTATCCACTGGAAATGTTGAACAGAAAAACCGTTGCCACTAATCAATATTAAATTCATCTCCTATAGTGAAAGGGTACCAGGCAGGGTGCAGATAAGCCCCAAGAAACCTCGAGAAGGACAAACAGCTCACACACTGGATGCAGCAAAGAAACTAGAAATTAAGAGAAACCATACAGAAGGAATAATAACGGAAGCAAGCCTACTCCTTTGCAGCAGTGTTCCCAATGAACAAAATCTGGGGAACATCAAATAGCCATGCCATGGTAGCTGAAACACCAGGTGACATCCCGCTTCTAGTTGCATGTGTAGCCAAGAAGGGTAAGGCACAGGATGTTACACAACCTGATTTACGTGCAGAGATTATACCTTCTCCTTGTTTTCCGACGTCCTACACATTGAGACTAACGATCATAAGGTCTTTTCTACCCTAGCAATTTACAGGTTGATCAGCTAACATAAAACATTAAATGTGACCTAAGAAAAGATGTTCAGAATTATTCCAAGTGTCCTGAATGCATTCACCACCTAGAGAGATGAGATCTGAAGCCAGAACTCAGATTACAACAGTGAAGGACCGACTGGCAGTATGTTGATAGCATCAGGAACGACTGATACAGTGCTAACAGGAAACAACAGAAATAGCATCCCTGAACAGAGAGCTTTCAAAAGGTGAAGCCAGAAATAGATCTCTCCAAAATAAATACTTAAGAGAAAGGCCAAGAGTTTAGTTTGGAGAAATGGAAATATGCCTTGAGCAAACAGTCTTACCTGCATGAAAACAGCAGATGAACACGTACCATCTGTAAATAATAAGCAGGCAGTGACAGAGAAAGCTTTCTTGAATACCACTTCCTCCCCCCTAGAACTGCTGGAAGACAGAAGGCACATGATTTCAAGAGCAGCAGGGCCAACACCAACAGTCAATTCAACTCAAGAGAGGCCAGACTTGCGAGCTTCAGCTAGGAACAGAACTAACATTTTGGCTTTAGCATAACAGAAGAAACAAGGGCCAGGCTGGAGAAAGTCCAGGAATAAAGCAGGAGAGTAGCTTTAATGATGCGCAGTCTGCACAGTGACAGGAGAGGCAAAGAGAACAGAGAAGTGAGGTCAAGCAGAATTTTTTTCCCTCCTTCCCACCCCCCTCTTTTTTTTTTTTTCTAAATCCAGAGAAGAGCCAGATAAGAGAGTAATGAAGGTGCCAAGAGCTGGAATGAGGCATATCTAGAGGATGCAAACAGCTGAATTAAACAAGAACTTCTTTTTCCACTGCCCACAAAAGGGGATGTAGAAGTGGGAAGATACGAGTCAGTACATTCAGTCAAACTCTCCCAGAATAGACTAACTAGTGCAAAGAGACAAAGGAGATAAAAGTGGTGAAGGAGTCTGAGAAGTAAATCAGAAGCAACAACAAGAGCACTGGGATCCCAGGCACGGAATCATCAGTCCAAAGCAAAGAAGAAATAATAATAAACAGAGCGGTCATTGCCACTGTTCAGTGCTTTCAGCTGCTTCATGGCAGAGGAGAAGAGGGCAAATCACACTTGGACAGATGGACAGTGAAATGAGAGAGGGCAGAGAAACAAAAAAACCAAACCAACAACGCAAAAAGAGTAAGTGATCAAGACAAACAGGAAAACACCAAGAGCAGGGAAGAAGCTTGACAAACAAATTCGAGTGCCAAAAAACACAGAGGTCCTGGGACAGGATGCTGATGTCATGTGTCTTTCACCTATCACTCTGTTTCAGCAACAGATAAAGTAGTGAAGATCAATTAAAATTAACAGACCTTTTGGTAAGGTGGAAGCACCCAGCCTGCATCTTGGGATCAATGATGAACTTGCAGCAAGGAAACCCAGAGCTGTGAAGATCTATTCCATCTCATCAGAAAAGGCAAGAGACAACAGCAGGATACATAATAGTAAAAGAGCTAAATTCAGAGAAAGGAAGAAATACAAGGGACAAGATAGGTGACGGCTACACACACCTGTTTCACAGTCTGGTACACGATGGAGCACTGTATTCTCCAGAAAAAAAGCATCAGGCAGGAAAATCCAAGTCTTAGAGGCAAGAACTAGAATAGAAGAAAGAGCTACAAAACCCATGGATGTTTGTTGTCTTTTTACAAACACCACAAACCCTAAAGAGGATATGGAGAGGAAAAAAAAGGTGTCAGCACAAGCATGGTACACTGGGAAATAAAGAGGTGCAGGACAGAGCTGAGTACTGTCCTCAAGTGGGGATGGAGTGGAAAGCACCTACGTCTCTAACAGCAAGGGTAAGAAAGGTGTTTATATAAAAAGGGCAGATCCCTAGAAACTGTATAATGGCATTGATAAAGGAAAGAAAGGGTGAGTAAAAGGGAACCAAGGAGAAAAGCATAGGTGACAAAGATGGCAAGAGCAACAAGGAATGTTTTCATGCAGAATACCTCTGACAAAAAAGTCACAAGCATTCTTGATTCACAGAACTCTGAAAAGCTCCTGTTCCACTGCACAGAGCAAGACTGTCACGCCTGCACCTTCCTTCACCAGCAAACAAGGGCTACAGCTAACAGGGGGAACTGTATTCTGGCACCTTAGAATTTATTCTTCAGTAGCTTTAACTCCTCAAAGTTTCAGTTTAAAAAAAAAAAAGGCAGCTAATAAATAAAGCACTCATATTTCCTTTAAATACTCAGAAATGCTAAACTAAAATAAATTGTTTGCTTTTTGCAACACAGCCCTTCTCTCCCTTTGCTGGTCCAGTTCTGCACAGCCCTGAGATGCCCTCTTACCCTGCAAAGATGACTAGGCCTGCACAGATGTTTAATGCCACCTATTTAGGGCTAGCAGCAGGCCATGAAGAAGCATGTTTGTTTCCTGTGCACCTGCTCAGAAGCTTTTGCTCTTTAGCCAGGCAGCAAAGCAGAAGCATTTATGCCACCCAGGTAGGTGGAAGGCAGCTACTTCACGGTTCAAGACAAGGTTGCTTGGAGAAACATAACTTTGCATTTTCTGTCTTCCTATTTATAAACAGAGCCATACAGATGTTTTCTAAATATTTATTGAGAACTTCCATTCCACTAAGGAAGTCAGTCTACAAATGCTCTAATCAAATGGCCCCAAAGGGCAGACAGGCACTATGTACGTACCTGCTCTCCACAAGCAACTCTCCAGAGGCGACTTACAGGCCCCAAAACGTTCTGTTCCTTAACGATGATTCCATACCAGAGGTGGGCCTACGTACCAACCCAGTGTCTCATCCATATGGAATTAGGCAAGAGTACTTCACAGCTTGAAGCACTCCAGAATTAAAATATGCAAGCACAACACAGAATGATATATCACAGCTGCAAGATGTCAGCTCCAAGCTGCAAACTCCTGCCTCTAACGATCCTTCTGCTACAAGGGGGCCAGCTACATTACAATTAAAGACAGCAATGTAAACTTGGCAATCCTCCCTGTGTAAACTACAGCTAATCAGCTGCTAACAAATTCCTGGCACTCCAGCAGTTGCGTCAAAGTATGTCTAAAGGACCTTACGTTTTTTTTCCTTCAAGTGTCCACTTGCATGCAGCCTTCCCAGAACAACATCACAGCAGTCAGCTGTCGGAGTACGAACAAAGTCTCAACCAGTATATTCACCCACAAAGTAACAACTCAAGAATGTCTTCAGAACAGGCTGTTCATTTGGTGACTAACCTATAGCCCTCAAAAAGGCAAATCTACTTAATGACCAAAAAAAAAAAAATCCATACCCACTTCATTTTTAGCCACTTGGAGATACTGTCAGAAATCACAGCAAGGCTGGAGAGGGAAAAAAAAAGTTCTCAGTATTGAGTAGCTTGGCTTTATCTGCTAGCAGAGCAGGCTAGAGAAGCAGCCACTGCAGGAATCCACCCCAGCAGCTTCTGGTGAAAGCAGGGCCCGTTGTCACTGCTGGTGCTTACTGTGAATGAAGCACAGACTTATCATGCACTTTTAGTGGAAAAGCAAGGCATCTGTTAAAACAGGCATTAAAAGCATCAACCTACAGCAATAGAGCACATGGCAGCAGAGGGAATGCCTGCCTAGGGCTATGCCAGGAATGGTTCCACAGCCATCCCAGTGCAATACCCTTAAATAAGGCTAGAAACCACTACCAGCCACATCTATACTTCTGCTTGTTTCCAAACCAAAGGAGATGTGATCCCAGAATGGCAGATATCCTTCAGCTGTGCCAGCGTAAAAGCATTTTCAGTGTCAGTTAGAAGCCTAGGAGAGAGCAGCAGACAACTGATCTGAAACAGGATGGGAGGCAGGAATAATACAGAGCTTTAACTCAACTTCTGAACAGGTGATTCACGAACTGTTTTGTAGAAGCCCTGAATGAAGTACAGCATCAGCTTAAAGGGACTTTCTATTGTCTAATTCTGAAGACCTCCATCACTATAATCAGCTTTGGGCTGTTATTCAAAGCCAAAATCTCTTTTTGTGTGACTGTACCCCTCGAGGAGAAGCCTACTGCTCAGAAGGGAGGAAAATAGGAAGCAGGCTCAGCCTCCTGCTGAACAATAACCAGGCATAGCCCTTCCCGAGGAAAGGATGAGAGCTGCAAAGATCCACTGTCCCTCCACACTCACCCTTTTCCAGAAAGCTACTTCCTAAGCACTCACTTGGCCAATTAACAGAAAAGACAAATATGCAGCCCCTAGTCAACAGGAGCATCCACTTAGTCCAGTTTTCAAAGTCAGCAAGGTCTATGCAGTCACAGCTTACATGTTAGGCTAGCAGGCATTATCTTTCCCTTATCGTTTTAAGTATTTGAACTCTTGGGTCAGTTTTTAATCAGATCTTTCAATGAAGTAGAGCTTTAAGTATGAGGTTGTTCTGTTTTTCCATTAGTATTACAAAAAGAGAGAAAAGTTTATAAACACAGTGAAGTTTGTTCTATTAACACAGAACAAACTGGACCTTCTTACACATCAGACAAGGTAGACACTAAACAAAGCCACAAGAAGCCAGAATTATCAGTTTTGCAGCTTACCCAGCTACCATTACTGCTCAGAACTATCCCTACCACCCCAAGAGCTTCAGGTTGTGATTTTTTTTCCCCAGCTAGTTTCAATGCTTTAAGACTCAACCCCTATTCTAAGAAAGTGACAAGTGGGTTACGAATCAGTTCTCTCTGTTCCTTTGGAAAGGGAACCTTTAAAGCAGGTCTGCTTTTCCACACCTTTGAGCTGTACTCAGCATGGACAACGAAATTAGTCTGCCTATTTTCATTTAACATTTAAAAAGAGAGCTCCAAGCATTCATATAATTAACCTTACGAGCAACATGTCCAGCAGCGTAATACCAATTGGCCAATCAGTTAAACTTAACCAACCAGCAGCATTTATCACCTTCAATTATCTAATTCAGACTATTAACAAAATGGAAACATGTTCCCAATTCACATCTCAAAATATATTTCCTCCATTTTACCATGACTGTCCCCAAGTCTCCTGTCAGGTAAGCAGTATTTATCTTCATAATACACGAGTCAGTGGGGCAAGTGTTATTTGTACTGCTCTGGAGAGGGAGTCAGAGCTGTGGTACAGAGAGCACACGACAGATCCAGGATTAGAGTCCAGGGTACAGCTCTGTGCCCCTTAGGACTTAGACCTGCATCCTCAGTCCTGGAGCTCCCCTTTTGCCTTGTTTTCTCATCTTCTTCATTACTGCCTTAGCTCCTTCCCTTCAAAAGAGGGTCATGATACCAAAAATTATGAGTAGTACTACCATCATCGTTTTATGCAAGGAAGTTTTCAAAAGATTTTTGGCTGCAAACAATGAAAAGCCAGAGAACAAATTTATCCAGTTTGTTATGGGTTTGTACATTACAGTATGAAAGCTTTCATCTCACCTGGTGACCATGAAGAGTATAAAGAAGTCTTCCTTCCAGCAAGTCCAGAATTTTAAGAGTTGAATCATTGGAAGCAGTAACCAGATAGTTTCCAGAGGGGTGAAAGGAAAGACTGTTTACCACAGCACTGTGCACTAAAGATGGAAAAAATATACATAATAGTCACCAAGACCAGTTTATATAAGCCCAAGGCAAAAGAATAAAATAAAGTACAAGCACATTCCAATTTTCTGCTATAAAGTTTAACAGGAAAATTATCATGGGGCAAACATTCCACAAAATCTCTTCAAAGCATTGGAGAACAAGGGCAGTATTCAATTCCTGTAAAAATAGGCAATACTTTATTGAAAGGAAAAAGGAAGCTTTGCCAATTATTCTGGGAGATTTAAGCCTACGCTTCCAGCATAGCTCCAAAAAGTAACTATATGCAGAAGTGAGTTATATGATTTTGTGAGAGAGCTGGACACTGACATATTTTACTACCATGGAGTTCCTGTTCTCGCTCCCAAGTGGTTCTAGAATATAATCTATATGCCAGAACACTAAGATGACTGAAATTATGATGAAAGACAAACACAAAGTTGGCATTGCCCAGGTTCTTTTTGCTTGCTACCCCACTCTAACCAAGACTCCTTTCAGAGAAACTAGGAAAGGAGAATCAACAACTTGAAAATGGTCCAGTATAAGCATTATTCCTTCAGCCAATTCACCACCAAAAATTTAAACCAACGATGAATAGACAAGCTATCAAGAGTGTAGACTTCCAGTAAAGCAATCCTTCCTGTATCACATCGAAGCCTGAGCTATTTTGAGAAGAGTTAAAGAAAATGCTCTAGGAAAAAAGTCAAACTACCCTTTTAAGTTCACTGTAACATTAAACATCTACCTAATGCAAAGTTTCTTCGCCCTACCGGAACTTTCACAAAACAGGCTATTGAACATATTTATTTATGAGAACATGCAGTACTTCACATATGCACAGTTTTCTGAGCTTATGTGACACTACAGAGTATTAAGACTATGCTTGAAAAGTGTTTTAACTATCCAATTACTCTTAATTATATTATGTGCCCTCCAAATGTTCTGGTATCTCAAATCTACTACTGCACCCTCTCCTCAACTAAATTTATATTCCCTACAGAGTCTACTGTGCATTCCAAATACAAACTTCATGTTAAAAGGCACCCAAAATTTAAAAGACACTAGAACCAAATATTATCTTTTCCAGATGCAGATCTGAGGCAGAAATCTGAAATAACCTTGCTCAATCATAAAACAGAATGTCTACTTTTTAAACTCTCAGAAACACTAGATACCTCAGTTTACATTCTGAGAACATAGCTCCT
The DNA here is from genome assembly GCA_013400375.1 of Thinocorus orbignyianus. NCBI lineage: Eukaryota > Metazoa > Chordata > Aves > Ciconiiformes > Thinocoridae > Thinocorus > Thinocorus orbignyianus. The sequence continues at coordinate 339,439 of VXBW01005104.1, read as the reverse complement.
GTTGACCTGGACCATTAAAAAACACAGAAGAAAACCTTAACTAAACACAAATGACTTCTGAATAGTTATTTCTGTCAGTGAATGCTGCCTCTATCACACAGCTAGAGCCTCCTCTACTCCCCTCCAGTACTGTATTACACTATATATTACACTACACTATTAAAGGATATAAGGGTCTACATGGAGTTTTTCCTCCTGTAAGAGTGCTAAATACATTTCTTCTTTGAAAAATTATATTCTGAGTGATTTGCAATGTTCCTCAGCCCACCAGTGTCTACATTCAGATAGTAAACATTATTTCATCAACTAAGAAAGGTTCCTGAAAAGAATCACACCAGAAATAGATGAAGTTAATGATGCATCCTCCAAATTCCAGAGAGTGAATAAAATATTTCCAGCTTCACCAAAAAACCTTTTCATGATGGAAAGGAATCAGCCAGACTGTGGCTGTGTAAGCAGTCGCAGGAGTCATAAGCTCAGAGAAAACATCATCTCTTCTGCCAAACCAGCTCCTGCCTCTCCACAGGACTATTCACAACATCTCCAAAAACTTTCCAACACATCCTGCAACCTCACTTGATATCATGTTGTAAACAATACATCTGGCACAGCACAAGACAGCATCTCCCAGTGACTTGTTGCTACAAGCCTACCTTTCTGCCAGTCAAGCTCTAGAAAAGTAACAGCCAGTTAAACAACCAGGGGGTTAACTAAAATTGAGTCATGCCAGCCTATATCACATAAAATTAGTATTGTCAGACTTGAGAGAGTTATTAATGAATGCAACAATATTGTAACCATCACTGAGAAAAATTAGGATGACTTGACACAGCCATCTGTTGACTCCAGACAACAGATAACTACTGTCCAGCTCTGTCAATTAAACAAACAGGTTAGAGCTATTTCCACATACTCACAATAGAGGAGCACCCACCCACCCAACACTGTACAGGGAAAAAATGTCATGCAATAAACACTGTCCATTTTTGGGGGGACTGATCTGCTGTGCAAAAAGAGCTAGTGCCAAGTAGAGGAGTGAATAAATCACCCATCTGCTCTCCTGTACAGTAAATGTGACCAGAGTTCATCCTTTACTCAGCTTAGGAAAAATGATAAGGAATCACACTACACCATACAAAAGGCTTTACAGTTTCATCCATAGTTCCAACTTTCTTTACAAATGTCACAGTTGGAATAAGCAACTGGCAACAAAAGCAACACTGCTAAGAGACTCATCAGTTTTTGAAAACAACCCAACTTCACACACAAGAGTCTGACCAGGCTACTTAGCTATTAATTCCTTGATGCAGCTCAATCTTTAAGATGGATTCCCTTGAAATCCAGCAGCACAAGCATGTATTGAGGGAAGAGGTGCCCTCTAGTGGGACTGAGAGGGCAGCTTCAGATGGGAGAGCCACACAACTAAATCTGATTTAACCAAAAGGCAAGTATATAAAACCCCCAGAGGAACAAGACTTAAAAACACATCTCCACAACACGTTACAAATACATCAGTTTGCAGCCACACGGGCTTCATGTGACTGCAAACAGCTACCCCGTACGTATTTTAGCTTTCTTTGTCTTTTACAACTATTCCTAGCTCAAAGTTTAATACACAATTAGGATTTACACAGTAGCTGCTAAAAATAACACTCATAACAGGAAAAGATCACTTTGATAGCAAGGGTGCCAGACTAAAATGCCATTCAGTAAGGGTGGGATACACAGGAAATATCTAACTCCAAGATAGAAAAATAAATCTGTCAGCCAACCTAAACGGCATCAGATTCGGACAATTTAATAGCAGTAAGTGGAAAGCAGGAAGAAATGATTTTTGAGCCAAGTTATACTGCGGTCAGAAACATGCCTGTGTGTTTCCCACTGCTGAAAAGCTGATAAAGCAGGCTAAAGGAAAGTCTGGAACCACCAAAGTATTTAAATACACTACCTATTTTAGCAACAAGACTTCAGAAAGGCATTTCCAAGTTTTGATATGGTCATAAACTAATAATCCTTATTACACAAAGACTCATATATCAGTATTTATCATTGTAGCTGTACCAGCTCCACACCGACAAACTAGAACAAAACTCCTCACAAGGTTTGATTTCCATTAGATTTTGTTAACTATCAGAGAACTGGCAGTGATTGTGAGTCCGTAAGAATAGATGAAGAGAAAAAAAATAAAATCATGTTATATGAGAGTTCAAGGAACTCAGGCAGGCCTGTAGTTGGGGGGAAGGGAGAGAGTTCAAAGAGCACTTGACTACACAGGGAAAATACACCTGAAGAAGGACCCCACATTTGGAAGCCAGGAATAAAACACAACCCAGCAGCAGGACGCCGATGTTAAAAATAAGGAATATGCAGTTTTTTCTACCTAAGAAAAAGCCCTGTTGTAGTGATGGTGGTATCACCAGCAGTGCTTAATAGTCAGATCAGATGACCATGGTGTTTCCATCTACATGGAAAGAGCAAGAGACCAGCATTCTATACACAGCAAAATTAGAAAAAGCATTCTAAAGTTTACAAACTGTTTCTGCTTCACAGCAACCTCTTTCTGGTGAGCTTTTACTTATTGTTTTTACGGAACTGAAAGGGCTTTGATAATATTAACAGCTTTTCTGCAGATCACCTGCATTTGCTTTGAGATGAGTAACTCCTGTCACTCCTACCTACCAGAAGATGTCTACCTTCACAGCAACCTGTGAAAGACTAGACCAACAGAAGAACTCCTCTCCTTAAACATCACTACACTTTCTCTGCCTTTCTATACCAAGGGAAACTACAGAACCTGTATTGAAAGCCTGCAAATTCTTTCACTGTCTTGTGAATAAAAGGATACACAGTCTAAAGCACTTTAAAAAACAATTCTAGCTACATAAAATCAAGAGGCCCACCAGCTTTAATTTGGAACTCAATTTTTGCCTCTTGGAAAGTTAACAGGAATCACCTGCAAGCTGTTTTACAACTCTCCTGCCTGGCATTCAGTTGTACAGCTGCCACAGCCAGAACTAAGGGCATCTAACAGAGGTGGCAGAAAGAACAATACACCGAGTTCTCTGATCTGCTTTACTAACATGCCAGAAGCAGTCTTCATGAAAAGCTAACAAAATTAAATTTAATAGGCTATCTGTACTGGAAACAGTGCTTGAGAATGTATGGATTTACAAAATCCTACAGTAGCCCTAAAAATTGTTAATAGCAAAGGAAAGTCACATTTAGGTTCAAGTAAACAGGACAATCAAAATCGAAGCAGCTTGCCACCAAATGGCAAAATTAATCAGTTTGAGAAGAACAAGTAAGGAGAGGATATGTCATTTTGAAGGTAAGGTTGAAGAGGGAAAAAAAAAGTTGTACACTTCTAAATATAAAAGCGAGCTATTCCAAGGACAAGCCAACCTGGACAAGTTGTAAGAAGGTCAAAGCTAATTCTGGAAGCTGAAAGGCAAAGCAGATACTGGAGAGCGAGCTGTAAACATGGATCATGGTATAGAATTGCAATTGGTTGATTTTGATTTTCCTCTTTTGTTAACTCCTCCTAGTTTCCTCATCTATAAACAGCAAGCATCCGATTCCTCGTGCAGGCTTACTTGGAGGCAAAGGCCACATCTTTCTCACTGCACATAATTTCTTCAAGAACAGTGAAAACAAGGACAGTGGCATCACAGATAACACCTGAGCACACCCTGCAACATGGGACAGTTTCAGCATCATGGCTTTTTTGCTTTTTGAGGGTAGGCAGAGGAGGACAAAGCAGAAAAGGTGTTTTTCACAAACATGTGAGAATCAGTCTCAGGCCTAACACAAGATAAAGCATGTTTGGTGGAAAAGAAAAAAAAAGAAAAAAGAGGCTTCCACTAGCAGACCTATCCCAGTGCCTTTTTGGAAAAGCAGCAGATGGAGGAACAGTCCTTGGACTTCAGAGCAATTCATATCAAAATGTGGAAAGATCTGATTTTTCTAATATCTTAACTTGCCTTGATAATGTTGGAGAAGTCTATTCATCCTAACGTCCCACACCTTCACTGTGTTATCTGTACCAGCCGCAGCAATGCACGTACCACTGGGATGAAAATCCGCATGATTCACAAACCTGTAAATTGCAGTTAAATCCAGTTGTTTAACATTCAACTCTTGCTAAAGATCAAAAGGTCTTTTCAAGAAGGGAAGCTACATCGTGATGCATTGAACAACATGGAAAGGAGGAGTTAACGTTAAGTTTTTATTGCTGAATTTCTCTTAAGAACTTGCTTATAACCCTGAGTAGGCTGCAGGATTATATCTAAGCACATAGTCTTCAATGTTTTGCATTACAGCTGTAGGAGCTGCAGACACAAGCCTCCTGAAATCTGATAGATCCAACTGTCACAACAACTTTTTCAAGTGTTCATTCAGTGTTTGCATAATATACGCCTCCTATTAAATTAACAGGATTTCTAGAATGTTGTGTACAAGACTGATGGGATATTTTTCTTCTATTACACTTCAGTAATTTTAGGATGGAACTTAACCGAATTTGTGCCTGAAATCATACGCTGCACTTGGAAGGCAGTAAGGCTGAGACCAGGTTCCTTTCTGGACCTGGATCAAGTTTTATTTTGTACAAAGTCCCGTAAAACCTTCAGAACCTTCACTGAAGAGCACCTTGTAATTCCTGACCAAAGCCACACAAGAACTTGGATAAAATAAATTACCCTTTGAGAATTCTTTTAACAAATGCTGATGAAGTTTAGATATTTAAATTGGTTGTTTGGACAAACTATATTCTTAAAAGCACTGGATACAATAATAAGAATTTGTCTTGGTATCATTGCATATTACCTGTAAAGTACATCTTTGTACTTAGAAATTCAAAACCAAGAAACTAGGAAGACTCCAGTGTGAGTTCTCCAAGGACTTGTTTTGTGTTTCTGGACACATTAACTTTTGCTGTGGTTTAATATTTTTAATGAAAAAAACCCAAACAAAACCAAACAATTCCACAGCTGTTTTTACAAGTAAAAAGTGGCTTTTGAAATAACTTTTTTATTCAGAAATTTGAGAATGAAATAAAGCATCTGCCAGTGTACTTGTGCTCTTAATCTACTTCAACTCAAGAGAAAAATAAAAAAGCTTAACCTTACTGGAAGAAAAATAATTTAAGCATTTCCAAAAATAAATAAGCATAAAGAAATGAAGGCTTGACAGGCTGGACAGTTATTGAAATATAACCACTAAGGTTGCAAGTCATAACAAGATCAAAGCAATTCTGGAAGTTCTGAAAGTTCTCTGCCGGCTGCTTTTCTAATAGGTGCTAATGATTATTTAAGAGGCAGAAGTGATTGCCAGGACAAGAACCTCTGATTGCAGCCACAAAGGCAGGTGTACATTCACTGGGCACCCCTATTTCAGAAATCACAAGAATGCTGGTCCTCCTGCCCCATCAGGTACTTACCCCCCATGCTCACAGAAGGAGTGGATGCATTCTCTACTGGTTTTATCCCACAGTTTGACAGTTTTATCGTCGCTGGCTGACACTATCAATCGACCATCAGGAGAGAATCTAAAACAAGAGATACAGCAATTAAGAAATGCCCCCAAAAGGTGTACAGGGTCACCTGGATTTAGCCAGGTGTCAGAGTACGTTGGTAAACACGTCTCCTCTTCAAGAAGTCACACAGGTATCAGTAAGCCTAAAAACCCAGTTGCTCTAAGTTGAGAAGGAAAAAAGCAAGCAATAAGCCCTCAAACTATCCTTGATTCCACAAGCAAATAAAATAACCCTCAAGAAAGTCGTGAGACTGGCTTAAGAGCGGTCCTATTTGTTTCAATTTAAGTGTATCCCAAGTTGTTTCTAGACCTTGATTCGAAACAATTCCTATTCTTGCCACAAGCATTCAGAACAACATAATTACTCCCAAGATAACAGCAGCAGGAGAAACTTCATCATCCAAGTGCCTTAGAAGAACGCATTAGGCTCCTATGTCAAAATTTCATATACAAGGCAGATCAATCTCTCTCTCTAGAGGGATACATTTTACAGGATCAGGACCCGAGTGCCCTAACTAGAGATCATCATTATCCATACTGGAAAAACAGTTTTTCTGCTATACTGTGGGCATCTATGGTGTAGATTGACTAGCCTCACCACACTGAAGAACTATAATGAACTTTTCACCTACTGTGGTTTTACCTTAGATGCACATATACAAAAAAATTCCTCAGAACAACCAAGATGGATAACTGAAAACCAAATCTGTGAGAGTTATCAGGAAAGTGTTTTTGTTATAGCAGCACTTTCAGTATTTTTCAAAGGGTCACAGATAATCATTTATAACTGGAGATATGACAAGTCCAAAAGTAACTAAGGTGAAATAATTATACTCTAAATCTCTAATTTTGCTTCTGTTGGCAACTTCAAGAGGCAGAAGTCTCCATATGAGGCAAAAGCAAAACACAACAAATCGCTAAGCAGGAAAGTCTCTGCTTGACAAAGATGACTGAAGAAAAACAAAGTAGGTGCACAACTGTTATCCTGAATAGATCTCTCCTCAGGTTTGCAATACACTTCCATCACTGGACACACTTGAGTCATCCTGATCAGGGATACGTTACACAAGACCATGATGCTCAGTTACTGCTTTGAGGGATAAATCCCCACCTCTATTTGTCAGGAAGCCATTCTTACCTGGCACAGCGAACCCAGTTTATGTGTTGATTAAGTGAGAATAGAAACTTCTGCCTGTGAACTGTCCACACCTTGACTGTTTTGTCATCAGAAGCTGTAACTAAGGACTGGCCATCGCTGGAGAAATGAACGCTTCTTACAGTTGCTGTATGAGCCTTGAAGACAGTAGATTCTCCTTTGCTATACAGAAGGAGAGAATACTTTAAAATTGCATAACAAGACAGCAGAGACATTACATACCTGAAAACACAAAGCTTCTGTACGCTGAGCGTGCTATTAACCAGCATTTCTATGTGAACTGCATGCACTTATATTAGGAAGAAAATGTTGATCAGCCCCAAACAAACTCATGTTTCATGAGCTATACAGAATACATAACTAAAACCAGTTGTTCCAGTTCAATACTGGAGCCCACTCCAACGGGAAATAACCTGTTTCCTCTAACAGGGCACAAATGCTATTGCTAAGTTTGTGTAACCATTTAAAAACAACTTTTATGGAAACATCAATACAAAAGAAGACGCTGAGATTCTGTGATGTTACCAGGTCCTTTGCTGCAAGGCAGGTGAGGAGGGAGGTTTTTTCACAGTTCATCTAGACAGAGCCAAGCAGGCAACCACCTCCTTATTACAGGCTACTCCTGGCACAGCCCATACTCCAGCTGAACCCTTCCCACTCAGCATCACACGAGAAACAGCTGAACTCAGCATCCTTGATGTTATACAGCTTTGAGCAATCGACTATTAACTGAGCCAGGCAAGACAAAAGACAAGGTGTTACTCTTCTTTACCCGTCATTTCCAAACCCATGCAAAAGGCCTTCTTCTGGCAAATAAACACAAAGCGTATTTAGACGTCCAAAGTGCAACATATTTCAAGATCCAACAGGTATACGGGACTCTTAGTTCAAAATACATCTCCAGCATGTACTGCACTCCATATTCACAGACAGAAGAGAACAACAGAAAGACACTGAGGTTCACTCCCTTCTCCAACAGGATTTAACAGTCTTTATACTGAGGCTAAACCTGCAAAGGCCAAAAATCAAAATACTATGTATCTTCCAGTAATACTCCCTCCCTCCTCAGAAAAGGTCAGAGCTCCCTAGTTTTGTTTAATCCTTCAGCTGCCAGAAGGCAAGGAACAATAAAGGTTAATTCTCAGTAAAGTTTTCTTTCTGTCAAAAAACACAGAACATCCCCAAGACTAACAAAAACCCACACAGAAACATGAAATTGCAAAATTCTGTCAGCACAGCTTACATAAAAAAATCCCAAAGACAAAAAATCCATACACCAGTGTAGCATTAACTCCTTCAATAACATATCGCTCTCAAAAGTGACTGCAAGGTGGTTTTTTTTGATTCTTTGGAAATAAAGTCCTGGCCCACAAACAGACTATGGGGCAGCTTCTCCCTTCCCTTCTAATGATGGCGCAGAACTAGCAAGCTGAAGGTCCCAAACATGATTCAACCTCAATGCTGTTATTTTGTTCTACCTGGAGAACGTCAACTAAGAATGCTAAATAAACACAGATTAGAGGTGCCGTGCACTAAGGTATTCACAACTGGCATAACAGTAACAACTCTCTTTCCACACTCACTCTTTTCTGACATGACAACCTTAGGTACAATTTAGACCACAGAGCTCACACCTCTAAGCAACCAAGATAGAATCACCCAACATATCATTTAAGTTCAGTTTTCCCATCACATCCTGGTCCTTTCTTAAAATCTACATTTTGTCTTCTGTGAAATTTAACAAGTTTAGACTGCAATTTATTTTCAACATTCTACGTTAGCAGCACAGCTGTGGAGACAGCAAAATGACACTGTTAATCTCTTTATAGGAGACTGATGAGCAGTACAGTTAAGTTTTAATCATAATCCACCTTGTGCCTTTTAACAACATATATGCTGACATGGCATTGTGGTTATTTCTTCCAGGAAAGTTTAACTAAGTTGAAATAAACTATAATTGAAGTTACAAGTTGCACATTTTAGTTTAATTTCACTATAAATTAAGTTTTAACTTTATGAAATTTCTACCAGATTTACTGTTTAGTCACTCCACCATTATGAAAGCACTGAGACAGGTCTGTACTTAAAGGATAAATTGGCCTGTACTTTTGTCACATGCAACCAACAGCATATCTGCCCCAGATGTATAACTACCTGAATACAAAATGAGTGCTCGGAATTTACATTCACAAGATTCCAGGTGTTCTGATAATTTCAGCAAGTGTCATGATGATTAATAGGTAGGGGAAAACAGGGACCTCAATCTAGTTTAACTCAGAGCAGGGTATTACTCTGGCAAACATTATCATAGTTATTTTAAAGTCACTTTCAGAACTTACCAGTTCCATGGCAGAGGTTACTTAGGGTTTAAGAGAGCATCAAATACAGCTTCCAGTGGGTAATCATAACCAGAATAACTCAAAAAAGTAAACAACTAGAAACACTTTCCCAGGCCCAGGTACCTGAAGTGCCACATTTATCTTTAGTTGGTGTATGTTTTATGTGTGATTTAGGTTTGTTTCTTTTAAGATCCCTTTTTATCTGCCACCATAATCATCAGATCTGCTTCTGGACACAATCTTTTAGCCTCTGGTAGTAGCAATTCACAACCTCTCACAAACAAAGGAACCTCAAATACCTTTACGTATCTATCCCTGACCATTTAGAAAAAAAAACAATCAAAAATTTAGTGTGGAGACCAGAGGAAACACTGACAGTTGCTTTTCTGCATCTCAGTTGCAAAAAGCTACTCATCACTTGCAGTAAGTTTTCAAGCACAAGTTCTGCAGCTCTCTGTGCTGTATTTCAACAGTGTTCCTTGCTGAGGACATATCACTTAACACATCAGTGAAACAACAGAAGTTATGAGGTTTCTCAGCCAGTGATTGCCAAGGACTTGCCAAGCGTTAATGAGTTAAGACAACCAAACCCCCTACTCAAAAATTAAAACTTCATAATTATACATTAGGATGGCTAAGGTACTAAAAGGGTAAGTAAATTCTGCTTAATCATATGCAAATTCACAAGAAAAGTCACTACACTATCCAGAGTAGTCTTATCTTAGCAACATGCCATCATTTACTGCCAATGGAACACAGAGTTACTAGTTTTAGACCAAGAAATAAAGGCACCAAACAGTTTTGTGGCCTACAGCAAACATGCAAGCTAGTAGCCTCCACCCTGTTCACAGAACAGGTATCACCATCACTGAACTCCAACTTGTGTTTCAGCATTTTGTTTAACACCAGCAGAGCAGCAAAGGATCAGTTTGCTAAGAGGAAAGTTGGGAAGGAAGGGGAAGAAAAGCTCAACATCACACCATTGATGAGTTACATTAGTGACTTGTTATATTAGCATAGGAAGTTAATACTGAGTTTAAGCTTTGCAAAGGATTTTAGTTTTGTTTCCAATGCTATTTCAAGAGCAAATTACCTCTCTTCTCTCACAGGTGTCACATAAAATGGTTCTTCTTTCTTTCAAACAGATCCCAGTCCCATAGCTGGAGAACTGCTATCAAGAAGCAAAGGGAAATCCCAATCCATAATTAAAACACAAAGAGAGAGACAGAAGGGAATAGATACTTACGCACTGGGAACCCATAAACGGACTGTTTTGTCTCTGGAGCCTGAAGCCACCAGGTGACCAGAAGGTGAAAAATGAACACACATCACCGCATCCTTGTGGCCTACGAAGCGATAGGCTCTCATCTGAGGTTTCATGCTCCAGATCATCAGGCATGAATCCATTGAGCCACTTGCTGAAATAATTAAAAAAACCAACAAACAGACAAGAACAGACTTAATTCTTCTCCAGTTACATTAAAACTACATTCCACACCCAATTCACCATCACACCTTTCAGCAATTTCAATCACACTGCCCTTTAAGCTTCACCAATGCCATGCATACTTATATTTCATTAGCATTTCAAACAGAACAGAAGAAAATCACGTGTTGGTTTGCGCTGACAATTCCACTTCCAAGAGTCAGTTCACCCAACAGCTGCAGAAGCAAAAAGCTACCCAAGTTGCAAAACTTCTTCCAAAGAAATACACACTATGGAAACACCACAAAGATTTGCGGATGAAGGTTCACTCATCACTTTTTTATTGGGAAGTGGAGGCAGCTATGGGCTGTAGCAGGTTAAATATCAAGTAACACACTATAGATGAAGCAGAGAAGTCCTGTGAACATTCAGTTTGCTTCTAGTAGGAGAGGTCACCAGGACTTGATAGTAGTCATGAGAGGTTTTAGGAAAATATGGATGGAGATGGTGTCCTCACACCCATTCCTTCAATCATGCCTACTTCTATACTGTCCTGCAGGAATAAAAAGCCACCAACAACCACCACAACTTGCCTTTACTCTTGGGCTTCTAAGAAAGGGGTAGAAGAGTGCAAAGGCATGCTCCAAAGAAAGAAGGGAAAGGTCTGGAGGGAGACCCCAGAGGGCAAAGACTCTACTTACAGGAAAACAGCTATCCCCCAGGAATATGGAATCACAGAATTGTCAGAGTTGAAAGGGGCCTCTAGAAATCATAGAATGGTTAGACTTGGAAGGGATCTTAAAGATCATCAAGCTTCATTCCCCCTGCCACGGGCAGGGACACTTCCCACTAGACCAGGTTGCTCAAAACCCCATTCAGCCTGGTCTTGAACACTTCCAGGCATGGGGCATCCACAACTTCCCTGGGCAATCTCTTCCAGTGCCTCACCAATCATCCAGTCCAACTGGATGATCCCCAGATCATCTAGTCCAACTCCCCTGCCAAAGCAGGATTGCCCAGAGCACATTACTGAGGATGGCATCCAAGCGGGTCTTCACAGTCTCCAGAGAAGGGCACTCCACAACCCCCGGGCAGCCTGTTCCAGTGCTCCATCACCCTTATAGTAAAGAAGTTTTTCCTCCTATTCAAATGGAGCTTCCTATGTTCCTATGACAGATGCTGCTTTTTGAGGATCTCCCTATGCAGCATGAGGAAAGGGTGACTTAAGTAGAAGGCAGGGCTCAGGTACATGTTGCATCCACCGCAAACACAACTGACAACTCATCTCCACGACACTGTACTTCGCATAAGCTACACCCCACTCCCTGTCTGACAGGGGCCATATCAGTCCCCACCAAGAATACCAGGCAACAAATTCCCCAAATGTCAGAATAAATTCCACTTCAGTCAAGAACTTCCTCACTTGGGTCCCATCACCACCTCTGCACAGTGAAAACTGAAGAGCAGCTCACCCCCTGTAGGCCCCTGAGGGAAGAGAAACAATGGACTCTGCAGTTTCTGCATGGAGTCTGTAGCACTGGGACTCTACTGGTTTGTGAAAGAGCAAACATATGCCTGTAGCAACATAAGTTCTCAATAACAGTAAAAATACCCCTTAAAATAAATTTTAATGCCTAACTAACAGAAAATTTTGTAGATTTTCCACAGGCAAATACAGAAGATACACATCTCAGCCTGCCAACAAACCCAAGCTGCATCTGTATCTCTCTACCCAAGTGCCAAGTAGGACATACCTCCAGGGATATCTTAAAATGTTCCTAGAAAAAAACAGAACAGTTTGATGGTAGGTTCTGACATGGTGGTATCATTATTACAATAAGACTTCAGTTCATTAGTTTATGGCAAAATATCAAATAGATTTTGCTGGAAATGTCCTTATATTTTACAGTCATTTCAACACAAAAAAAAAATAAGTAATCTCTTCTGCTATTGATTTGGGATTAGTACATGCCCATTTCAAACAGCATCATTCATTATGCATGTCCCCTAAGGAGGAACCAAAACCCTTACATATTTGTCAGTTTAACTGTTGTTTTTGTTTGGTTTTGTATTTCATACAGGCAACATCATTCCTCAGGGATATTAAAACTTAAGGGGAGACAACGGTGTAAAAGTAGATTGAGCACACAGCACACCATAAAGAGATTTGAATGTTAGTCATAACTACACTAAGTCATTGTCTGGCAAAGATACTCAGTAGCATTACCACAGCTTTCCCAGGACTCATGTTAAAAAACTTAAGGAAAATGATGCTCTGACATCTCAATAAAGCACTTCAGGATGATTCTGCTTATATGTGACCTGTTGACAATAACTATTATCCTTACTGGACTGGGGAAGCAATCTAATGGAATAAAAAGACTGAGTCCTCTAGCTTGGTTGCTTTTTTGGGCCAAACGGGGAACCAGAACTTTCAAATCTTCTAAGAGTCAAGAACACACAACTGACTCAACATTACCTGGAAAATAAAAATTCTTAGAAGACGTTCCCTTTCTTACCTGATCTCATTTAGTAAAAATATCAACTATTTCATGGTTTACACAGAGGCGGCAAGGGCCTCATACTTTTACGAAAGGCCAATCAAAAGCAATACTAAATTACATTCAATGCACCCTTGCTGAACAGAGATCTGACCTGATTGAATGAATTTTAGGGGTACAGCAACAGAATTACTAACACAGAGCAGAGTGAACGCTTTCTCTGCAATCACAGACACAGGAATTGGAAAAACAGATACCAGACAGTAATAAAAACACAAGTTGGGGGGGGTGTGTGTGTCTGGGGTGCGTGTGTGTGTGTGTGTGTGTGTGCAGACCCCACTCCACACTGCAATGTTAACACCAGCCAACACTGCTCTTCCTTGCGTTACAGGAGTGGTGGGCCCAACACTGTTCTCACCTCAATCACATGTGCAGTGAGCTGAGACACTCCAGCACTTCCTGATTTTCCCTGCGGGGGCAATGAGCTGAGTGGCATGTTCTTGTGCTGGTGAAAGTACAGTGAGATGGGGAAACTAGGGACTCCCTAATTGCACCTGGAACTCCTCTTGCCTGGGAAATGTACCTGAGACTCCTGCCTCTGTACTCCTGCCCACAACACAAGCCCACTCTGAAAGTTGCTAAGATCACTGGACACAATGGAAAAGTACTGACCAAATCAATCATCTCATGACTCTAAAAAAATCAATCCTGAAGTGAGGCCCTTCGGAGCAATCCAGGATTGCAGCCGGCAGCTACCCCGTTTCAGTGTGATTCAGACTGCTTGTTGATAGAAACTGATGTGGGGATAAGAGAAGTTTGAGACCATCAACTGACAGAAACCGATGAAGAGAAGAAAGTGAGTACAGATCCATTTCAATCATTTAGCACCAAAATTTACTGTAATTTGCAGAAAAGAAACATGTGACTCACAGGTTAACCTCCATATCTGTGTCTGTGTTTGTGCAATTTGATTTAGGAGACTGTCATAAATATGTTCGTGTGTGAGATTTGATTTAGGGAACTCTCACAAGCCTCAGGTGAACCTTGCCATTTTCAAATATTTAACTAAGTCACTGTGATGATCATAGCAAATTTTGTTAAATCACTCTAGACAGTTGGCTGATGATTAAGTATTGTTAAAAATCATACAATCTGATTCTGTGTTAATAAACCTTAAATTGCTTCTACCTCAAAGTTGTGTAGGATCCTAAACTGACATTCATGACAGAGGGAGGGGGTCCAAGACAACGTGATGAATTTTCATTTCCTTGCAGCTTCCAGAGCGCTGTGTAGGTTGCAAGATCCAGAACAGTATGAGTACCTGCTAGACTGCTGAGTTTCTATTTATTCATGCCTACTGTGCCACTGCCTAACAGGTATACTGCCTCAAACTATGACTTCTGAGAGCCAAAACAACATCCACCCTGCTACTCAGACTGAATGGCAAATTCATTAAGACCCCAAAACCTTCCTGGATCCTACTCAATCCATACACAGTGGATTACTGAACAGCAACTGTGACACCTGCCTTGGCACAATCACAGGTAACCACATAAAGGGGAGAAACGGAAGATGGAGAAAAAAGTAAGGTTTTACGTTAAGTTGACTGCAGGGTAAAGCAAGGTACACAAAATGATACATGACAGTAGATGCACCTAAAGCTCTAGCAGGATGCACACAACCTAACACATGTAGGGTTCAACAACAGGATTTTTTTCTTCTAAGCACATAGAAGTGTTCATTCTGAAATTCTCCAGAATCTTTTCATGAAAATAAGTTCTCTGTTCTTGTACAGCTCAGTATCTCCACTGCTCCCTCCATTTAACTAAAGGAGAAGAGCTCTCTCTTTATCATCTGGCTCTCAGAACAAAGGCAACTTACCTAATTGTTTCTTATTGAGACTGAAGTCCACACTAGTGACAGCATCTCTGTGGCCTTTGAAGTGTCTCTCCAGGGACGGATCTTCCTAAAAGGCAATGATGTTCAGACACCATAGATTAAGAATCATCTTTGCACAGTAAAACCATTCTGTTTCTACAACAAATAAACTAAGCCATGTATTTATCCCTAAAAAACTGGATAGAGATACAAACATCACACAACACAAAAAGCAAGCTTCACATGTACCAAAAAACTTGAAATGAAGCAAGCTATCCAAACTGATAACCACCCGGGATCTTAGGTGGCTTGCACCAACAATTTATGCATTTCAATAACATGCTGTTAATGCAGAGACCCCAAAGCTGACTTTGGGACAGACTAGTCATGTTGACAACCACCTCAGCTTTGCTCTGACACTTGATCGCTTCAGCCCAAGGGTAGCCAAGATGCCACTATTTGCATAGAAGGGACAAATTTGCAAATTCGCAAGACCTACCACATGCATTAAAACATACAGGTAGAATCAGAACTGCAGCAAAACAGACAGACCCACTACCCTTCGCCTACAGCTGGAAAACACAGCACATCCCTACACAGCACCTTGCTACAAAGACAAAACAAATCCTGAGGTAAGGGCTGAGAGAACCATTACAAAGTGTTGCAACTCTTGAAAATTGTCCAGACTTCAGAACAGGACAATTAGCCTTCAGTCCCTGCTCTCACACACACAGCCTCTGCCTCCCTGGGAGGCCCCACTGCCACCCACCTGCTCCCCACTCACCCCAAGCATCAGCCAGCCCCCTGTCACTCAGATGACCACAGCACCCTTCTAGGCTGCAGCCTGCTCCCTTTCAGGACTTGACCACAGGCCCAGCCCGCTGAAACAAGCACCCAGTCCCACAAGAACGGGGCTGACCTCCCTCCCCAACACCAGCCCCCCCCAAATCCTGAGCTCCCCCCCATCTCCACCAGCCCCCACATAAAACCACACTCCGGCCCCAGCTGCAACAGCAACCCAGGACCCAGAGAGGCCCACCCCAACAGCATTAAGCCATCATCCCCGCTAAGCCTAGCTTTGCCCTCAACTCCTTCCCAGCCCCAACTACATGAGGCCACCCCACAGCCCAAGCCTAGGTTGTCCCCACTGCACAGCCCAACCCTAGCAGCCGAAAACCTTCCCCAAACTCGGGGCTGCCTTCCCACCACCCCCCGGGCCATTCCCTGCACAACCCAGCCCCCGCAGCACTCGGCGTCCCTCCCCAAGACCCCCAGGGACATCCACCCCGCTTTGCCTTGCCCAGCGCAGCCTTGCCCTGAAGCCCCCTCACCAGACAGCCGGCAGCCATGACAACCCCGCGCGCACCGCAGCTCCGCTCGCGCCCGCACTAACGGTTCCCTCCTTGAAGGGGCCGCGGCGCCCGGCCGGAAGAGGCGGGAAGGGGCACTTCCGCCGGCGGGCGGGGTCTGGCGGCTGAGGGTGACGCCATTACAGGCGCGGCTGGGGTTGGGGGTTGTTGTCATTATCATCTCCGTTTTGTCCTGTCCTTGCGGCCTGTCAGGCTGTACGGCAAGTCCAGGGTGCCCCAGGGAGCGGGCAGCACAGCCCGTGTCGTTAAAGTCAGTTGCTCCCAGTGCAGTTGTCCCTGAGGGTTGTCGGTAGTGTGAGGAGGATCTCCTGTCCTCACCATTAACGTCATTTAGTCGTTACAGTATGAACGCGTATTAGCTTTGGGAATATATAGTAGTGGACGCTGCACACTGCGTCCTTCCTTCACTACTAAGGAGGCAGTGAAATTTGACTGGAGACTTCATTTTCTGCTGAAGTAAAACAAGCTAAAGGAGGGCCTGGGGTGTGAGGCCTGTGCTGTGTTGGAGCTGAGAGCTGCCTGTCAGGGGCTACAGCTAACCCAGGACAGGAGGGCATCCAGGCCCTCTTGACACGGCTGTGGAACCCTCGCAGCATCTTACACAAGGAACTCTCAGCAAGACCAGCTCCAGGGGCATCTGGGTCAATAGACAAAGAGCAAGAATGCTGCAGAGATAAGAGTTATTTTGCAAAGTTTTCCTATGATTAAGCGATTAGTCACATTGTGTTGTATCTAAACACTTGAAGGGTGTAAGAACGCGATGTAAAACCACATGTGGGGTGCCCTGATTTGTCTGGGACAGCTCACACACATGAATACCTGCCTACAGTTGCAGTTCTAGACTTTATGTCCTGGCCTGGCCTCTCTTGGTCAGCAGGGACCAGGTGCAAATTTTCCTAACATCGAACAATGGCCATGCCGCTACCAAAATGGCATTTTCCATTTTGTTATGGCTCTCCCTCTCTCCCCTAACCACATCAGCAGGAGATGTGCTTCCTAACTTTGTATGAAGTCAAAAAAGAGCAGAACTGCACGTAATTCCTCTGCTTGTATTTTAAAGACCCATTTTTGCTGCTGCCAGCCCACAGTCACTGCCTACTGGCATCTCTCAGGGCCACAGCAAACCCATACTGATGGGATCCAGGCTGCCATGGAGCCATAAACACAACCCCATGAACTGTGCTTCTCAAGAGGAGCCATCTCTCCTTCTCCCTCCTGCACTGCCATCCCGTGGCCAACAGCCTGCTGGTTCAAGAGTGTTTATATGTGAAAAGCTCTCCCTTTCCGGCATGGCTTAATCTGTTCTTCATGAAATTCTTTAACATTTGACTATTAGCTCTTCTTTCTCTGCGCAGAAACAAACCAGAACATAGCAAAGATATGCCCGAGGTGCTAAAGAAGCCATGTACAACCCATTTTAGAGAAATACAATGTCAGAAACTCACACTTAGTAAAGCAGGAAATGGGAACTTTTGCTTTTATTGCAGAATTCTACCACCCCCCAGAAAAATCCAACCCAACTTCTAGATGACACGGTAGCAGCATCTATAGCAGACATGGAAGGCTACTTCCCAGCATCTCAACGTCTTTGTGGCGTTATCTGTCCTGGGTTTGAGCAGGATGGGATTTTCTCATCCCTCAGAAATTGCGGCCCTGGGAGCCAACCCCCTCCCAACGCCCCAGCCGGTGAGAAGGACCTCAGCCCATGTGCTGCCACAGGCAGCACCTTGGTGTCACCACCGGCCAAGACAGGGCCAGGAACGTGACTCCTGCTTTTCTTCAGCTGACCACCTGAGGGCAGGATGAGGCCTCTTCCAGCCTTCAGTTTTCTAAAGAGACAGAATTAAGCAGGAAAATTGGATAAAATGCAACGTGATTTCATTAGCGATGAATCAAGCCAAACTACCCGTTTCAGTCATTAAGACTCACCATAACTCAGGGTGAAAAAAAGCATTGAAGAACCTCTTTCAAATATTGCTTCCCATCTTGCAACTTAGACATTCTATAGTAGTTCTCAGCAAGTCCTTCCCTGGGGTTATTTGTGTGACCACGAATTGGATCAGGAAGTGACCAGAAGCCTCAGGATCTGCCACCTCTTGTCACCAGGACAGAGCCCTGCATTGCCAGCCCTGCCACGGCTGCAGCCCAGCATGCTGCAAGGCAGCACGTGGGCACGTTGGGCAGCAGAGCTATTGCACAGCATCAGACCCACCCAGAATTCAGGTGGGTTGTTCTTGCATGAAATTACAGTTAATCTCTGGCTTCAAGCCCAATTCAGAAAGCCCCAAACTTCTCGCTAGAGTGAGTTGTGCTAAGATTTGCAACTAAGCTGAATATTTACCACTTCTGTATTGCAACCTCGCGTTCTCACGTGTTCTGTTAATACTTAAACTGCTGAGCACACCAATCTTGATACATACTTTTGCAGTTTTAAGAACATGCCAACTGGGGAACAGTGTGCTAGGCTTCAGAAAGCCACGATGAGATTGTTTTCCTGGAAAAGCTGAGGTTCTCAATGAGTAGGAAGAAGTATTTGTTGTCTACAGAGGAAGCTCCAAGAAATGTGCAGTTGGTCAAGACAACACGCACGACCTAAGATGGAACCAACAACAACACTGAGGTCTCCCAGTCACTACCAGACTTCTCAAAACAAGTTTTATATCAGCTGAAGATGTTTCTTGCTGCCACATCACAGATTTTCTCTCTTACTGATGATTTCGCCCTCCCATGGGTGTCAAACCCATTTATTTATAGCCCACAATTTTTTTCTCCCACCTGCCCTTGTGCTTATTTTCCTTTCTTACAGAGTTAAGAAAAAGATGGGAGAAAAAATCTTTTCCTCAAGTAAAATCTCTGTCACTGACCTAAATGCAAATTAGTTCAAGCGCATTCAGAGAGCTTTGATCCTGTGTGACTCAAGAGGGGAAAGGGGAAGGGAGCAGGCTCTGCCGCTATCAATCAGAACAGATCTTAACTGCTGCGTAACAACTAGGCAATGGAGCAAAAGCTACCAGAGTTTAAAGAGGAACCTCAGCCAAAGGTCACCTGGTGTCCTAGGTGCTTGTTATCAGAGCCTTGAAAAGGCTGAAGAAGGTGACACGGGCTGATTGCAGCAACAAGTGGGAAAGGCTGACAGGCTGGGGGAGCCCATCGCCCCTCCCCAGCACTTGGCATGCAGGAGTGCTCCACTGTTGGAAAGCAAAGGGTTGGCAGAGCCTGGGATCTGCAGCTGCTTGGGCCACTAAGAGAAATTTTGTCTGTCTCTGAAGCATCTGTTAGGCAGAGAGCCAGAAAGCACCCTGTTAATTGCAAGACTGTGATTGGAACTACTTTCACTGCTCACCCATATAGCTGAAGTGGTGAGTGGAAGGGTGACAAGGGGACAGAGAAATACTGTCACCAGGACATATCCAGGAGGGCCAGAGGAATATACTGCTACTCCCTGTGTAAAGCAGTACATTTCTTCAGCCATCCAAGAGAGGTGGAGGGAAGGGAACTCATAGATGCCTACAGTTTCCAGAACTGGCCTAAAGAAGGAGAAAGATTCAGTGTGAGAAACCCAGGCAAGCTAGATCCAGCCAGAATCCCATCAGCAGCTTTCTGGGCACCTAAGAAGTACTCTCTGACCACGTACATTGGTCATATCTCCCAGTACTGGTAGGCCCAGCTCTGCTGATCTTGCTGACCAAGGACAGGCAGCTGCTTTCAGTCCCTGAACTTTCTCTGCTGTTGCCTGCAGGGGTGAACTGAGTCCAGATTTTGCTGATCTGGTGATTGTGTCAACCCAGAACCAAAGTGCACGGAGCCTGGTACTAGCAAAATGGTAACTGAGTTCACAGGAGTGAAGCTGGGACCTTTGGGACTCAGGACCTTTGGGACTCCAGCATCTGCACCCAGCAGGGGCGTTGCTGCACAGACCCTGGTGCTGGGCTAAGCCTGCCCAGAGCAGGCAATGCTGCACAGTCCAGCACCACCCACCTGATAAACCAGAATGGTTTTATCAGCCAGAACAGTGCTAGAGGAGCAAGCTTCAAATTCTTAATCTCTCCATTGGGCTGCTTTCCAATCAACATTGATCACTGGCCTGGATCGCATTTGGCCTTAATTTTTAAGCCTATAATCTTGTCCAAAATCTTTCTCCCAAAATATCCAAAGTCTTCACTCTGCAGACAGAGGGTGTCAGTCTGCCTCTGCTTCAGGGTATTGAGTTTCCATGCCAAGTGTTACATGGGGAGAGGCAAAAGGATCCACACCCAGCCTTTGGGAGAGCAGAGTGGGCAGGACGCAGACCTTTCTAGAGAAACTCCTGTTGACAGTATTGAGTTTGGTCAGGACAGGCAAGCACAAAACCGTGTGGTCCTAAATCTCTGTGCTCCCTTGGACCTCCTGAAGACCCAGGATGGCTGTCTGCTCTCCTATCCACACCATTCCTGCATGCTGCAGAGGAGAATGGCAGGGAACGATCAGGACTGGCCACAGAACAAAACCAATTATCTGTTGTGTGTGGTGCCTTTACATCCTGAAGGAAAAGATGCATCTGTTTGCAAAAAGTCATAGCAGCCCTAGTTCAAACCAGCATTAACTCTATAGCATCCACCTAACATGGCCCCTGCAGCTACCTTCTCCTCTCTGAGCAGCCTTGTGGAGTTGCAGGGTTGGGAAGTGAGGGGACAGCTGTGTCTGGAGGTGTACGGGGTCCACAGAGGTGGGGACGTGCTTTAGCAATTAGTTGCTTTACCTTGGCAAGTATGGACTTGGTGTGAGCACACACCTGCATGCCCTGCAGTGAAGCTGGTGTGAACACTTGTTGCACCCCAGCAGCAGTTCCCCTCACAGGCCAAAGATCCTGGTGGTTTCTGGGGCGCTTTTTATCCATCTCTGCGTCCAGTCAACTACAGCTCCCGTTTTGCACCTTTCCAGCAGCTATAGATCATACCTCTTAAAGCCAGAGCTATAGTAGAAGCCTAGAACCTAAAAGAAAAACAACCTAAAAATGTGAGCTTGATCATTAGGCAAAATGATTAAAGTGCTTGTGGACCCATTGACAGGTGAAAGTCTGCTGAGTCTGTAAACTCAGCTTGGGCTTCTGCTGTTTAACCAGGACAACAAAACTGGAAAAGCATTATTATTCAAAAAGTTTATTATCAACTGTTCTAAGATCTGTTTCTTACCAGGGCTATTAAGCTCTATCTGTTAACACTGTTCATTAGGCACTACTGACTTGTTGCTGACTCTCTCTGCCATCTCGAGGACATGCCGTGCTGGTGTCCATCTGCAGGGTTGGGGATGCAGGTGGGGCAGTGGGGTGGCCTTGGCCCCAGCAGAGCTGAGGCTGCTGCCAGCAGGGGCACTGGGAAGCACAGATAAGCCTGAGCAGCATGCTGGAAGCCCTCTGGAGCTTGGCTGCTGGGCAGTGGCAGGAAGAGGGCTGGGGGAGATGAGCCCCTGGCTGCCTGCTGCTCCATCTGGCTCTGGAAAGGTGGGAGCAGCTGCTGGTGGAGGTGGAAGGATGCTGCTGAGGCCGGGAGGTGCTTCAGTCCATCGCTTGGTGGGTGCCTGCATGTCCCCGACAGGCTGACCAGCCAGGCTTCTGAAGAGGTGGCCTTCATCCACTGCAGGGGCATCCTGGGCTTTCTGTTTGACACCAGCCCTCCTCTTGCACTTCTCCAGCAGGTGGGGATGGTCTTTGTTGAAGCTGGGGTTGCAGTAGTAGAGTATCTGAAAAAAACAAAGAAGATTTAGTTGCCACCATTGCAGGACTGGAAAACCTAAAACTACAAGAACTAAGAGCTGGAGTTTCAAACAACGATCCTGGATACTGAAAAGGACTCTGAGGGGCATTTAAAATCTTAATTAAACTCAGGCTAAAACATTATGTGGCGGTTCTGTTCTGTCATTGCCACCCCTGGGACTTTTGACTCCTGGGAGCAGAGCAGTGGAGGCTTTTCATAACCATAAGAATTGTCACAGAAAGCCAAAGACCATTATTTTTCAGCAGCTTCAGTGTGGAATGAGCAGGGAGGCAATACTGTGGTCCCTAGCTGTATCTTCTCGGCATACACCAGATGCCGCAGGAAGGTTTCAGATTTGCAAGACAGGTAGCAAAGACACCCAGAGAAATCAGTTTATGCTGAGTCTGTCTTTCCATTTAATGGATTCAAACTATGTGGATATAACTGAACTCTGTTCTATCCACGTTTCTACTAGTCAGAGAGACGAACTCAAACCTTCCTGAAAATGACCTGAGAAGGAAATTAAACCCAGACCACTCGCTACTGTCCCCACCTCCTCTATTGCCAGGCCTTATTTGATGTGAAGGCCCGTCTCTCCCCCAGGACCACCATGAGTGTCAGAGGAAGGGCAGAGCAACTGCTGTACCTGGCTGTGGGCAGAAGCTGCTGCTTCTTCTGCCAGGAATTTGGGCAGGGAGGTAGATCTTTGGAAATCACGTTGCAGTTTGGTGAAGCTGTAGAGGGTCATCTGCTGAAGGAAACTCTTCATGCTGTTCATGCCAAAAATTTGTTGAGGTCCTCCCCCACCCAGCATCTCCTCTTTGAAGAGCTCTTCATTGAGGGACACGCATTTTTCACCCTTACTCCACCAAAACTGAAACTGGCTGCTTTCCACCAATTTCCATAGCTTTTGTGGAAAGTAGAGGGCTGAGAATTCATTAGCTTCACCCACCCTCTTGCTGGAAACAGGAGGGACACGTGTGGTCTCATCTCTCACTGGCAGGGTAGACATCCTGCTCCTTCCTTTCTCATGTGTACAGCAGCGTCATGGGGTGCTCTTTCCCCCTGTCCTGGAGGTCCAGGAGAAATTGTGTCTGCCAACTGTCCCAGCTCATCTGGAGTAGAAAGGGATGGTGTTTCTGCAGGAGATGGCTCCCTTTCCATTTCTTTTATTGCAGCTGGACCAAAGCTTTTCCTGTTGGCTATCACGCTGGACAGCCAGGCCTTGTCCTGCCAGTCAGCAAGCAAAGGCCAACTGGTGCTGACTGACTGTGGGTACCCATGGGACATTCTGAGAGGTCATTGGGATGCCTGTGCTGCATAGTGGGACATCACAGCATGACATCACCGTGCTCTTTAACAGCGGTGCCCTGGAAGAAGGGGTCAGCCTGAGGGGACATTGCTGAAAAGCACTTGCTGCTTTTCACTCAGAGAGTCAGTGGTGGCAGGACTCCAGAGCCCGGAGGTCAGTCAAGCTGTGTGGAACAGCTTTGGGCAGAGAGGACCACGCTGTGTCCAGTTGCAACCTGAGAAGGACCTGCAGGGAGGAGCAGGGAGAGCTGCAGCACTGGGCATCCCAGAGCCCCATTTGGGAAGGTTTCCAGCTGGGCACCTCTGACACCTGCAGAAATGTCCTTACAGTCTGTGTTGGCTTGTTGCTGGATGGTGACTATAAGGAAACTGTTAGGAAGAAGCCTTTGCCAGGCAGAGGACAACATAGCACAAAAGACAGAGAAAGCCTTGGGGAAAAGGAGGAGCATTTCTCCAGCACTCCACTTTTTCTAGTGGCATTACAATACAGAGCCAGAGCAGGACAGCCACTCTTTCTGAAATGCAGAAAGAAGGAAGGGAAACTGCTCAGCAGGGACTTGCAGTTTCTCTTCTCTCCTGGGGACAGGGTGGTTTTTGCCTTCTCACTGGGCTTACAGTAGTGGAGAAACAGCGGCTCCAGTTGGGATAATCCTTTTCCTGACATCTCCTGCCCCAATGCAGCAGGGGAGGGTGATGTTGACCTGTTCTTGCAACCTGCTTGAAAGGGGTTGCACTTCTATATTTTTAACTATGGGTTCAGAACCCTTGGAAACTGCATGGAAGGTCTGGAAAGAGCTGAGAAATGTCTCCTTTTGAGTTTTTCAAGTGTAGAGCTGGGAGAGCTGGGGTAGGTGACACACTTGCATCATTCCTGGCAGGAAAACCAAAAGCAGCAGCTTCTTCACTCCCTGTGAATGGCTCAGAATGATGGAGCATTGTGTCCTGCCTTTGCTGTCAAACCTGTGGATCTGGGTGGGGAACGGGCCACCCTGAGCACTCCCACCCCGAGGGAGGGGAAAGGCTGAATGCCTAAAGGGGAAACCCCACTTTCTTGATGCTTGCACGAAGCGTGGTACACTTATGACCAAGGTGCCAGCCAGAACTTTGGCAGGTGACCTCTGTGTCGTGCCTGCGGAAGCTGGTGCAAGAGAGCAGGGAGGACCCCAGGGGTGCTGCCCCCTCCTCTGCATGTGCAGAAATCCCCCAGATGAGCAGCTGAGGAGCTTGGTGCCATGGGCAGCAGTGCCAGGAAAGCAGAGGAACCTTCTGTCTCCCCAGCAGATGATGAAATTTCAGAAGTCAAAAGTGTTTGTCTGTGCACCTACAGAAGCCCATCTTGTTGCCCTTGACATCCTTCCCCAGACAGGCTTAGGCTGGGGCTTCAGCTTGGCTCGCTGGGGCAGTGTGTCCATGTTCCTTGCAGGTGACCTACGTCTGCAGGCAATTTTCTAGAGCTGCTTGAGCAAGAAGAGGTCTTTAGCTTCACCAGTGTTCTTCTCAGAAAAAGCAGGAATGTGTCAGGGGTGCTGTTATCACTCCAAGCTTGGAAGACTCTTATTCCATCATTGCTGCTACAGCAGTACCCCAACTGCTTGATCATCCCACTCAGGAGAGGCAGGAGAAGCTGAGCCTGACAAGTCCCCCAGCTTCTCCTCTTCTTCAGGTGAGATTTCAGCTGTTGACAACTCCCTTTGAAATCGTCTGGTCTCATTTGGGCTCAACCTTTCTTCTGCAGCCATCACACTGGCCAGCCAGGCTTGGTCTTGTCAAACACCAAAGGAAAACTGATGCCAGCTGGCTGACTGCTGGTTCCAGTGGGACATTCTCAAACATCACTGTGGTGCCTGTGCCACATGGCAGTGACATTGCAGGGTCGCACTCATGACCTGGCAGAAGGGAGCAGTCAGAGGAGAAAGCACTGAAGAAAACTTGTTGCTTTTCATTTGCCCAGTCACCAACAGTGAGTCTCCAGAGCCCAGAAGTCAACAAAGCTGTGTGGAATGGCTGTAGGCACTGAGAGGACCGTGCTGTGTCCAGCTGCATCCAGGAGGGGACAGCTGCAGCATTAGGCATCCCAGTGCTCCGTTTGGGAAGTTTCTGTGATTCACTGGAAAAACATCTTACAGGCCTTGGCTGCACGTTCTTTAAAAGCCAAGCAAAATAGCTCCCATCTCTAAATACTGCAGGACTGCACGGCACTAATTTCTAGCCTCTCCAAGCACTGACAGTATTTTTGCTCCAAGAGCCCTAATGGGCTGATGAAAGATCAGTATCTTTCCCACTGAGTTGCCCAGCCACTTTTAGAGGAGGCCAGCATATAGTTCAGCCCAGCACACCAGGACAGTCAAGCTGTGCCTGAGATGGGTTGTCATAACCTTTGTTAGAGCCAGCAGGCACCCTCATGCTCCAGGCATGTGGTGCCGTGACGTGCTCCAACCTTTCAGTGAACTCCCTCCCCAATACTAGCTGCATCATAAAGGTCTCCTCCAACCTAGACAACTCTATTGTGTCCTTCATCCTTCAGCTTCTCTAGCCCTGGAGGAACTTAACTGGGAGGAAGACATTTTGCCTTTTGTGTCTTGTATTTGACAAAAAAGGAAAGGGTGTACATGAAGACACTTGCCCTGAAATACCCTCTCTGGATTTGGAGAGCTGGCAATGGTTTTTCCTGAGCCAGCTTTACATGTTCAACATAACCTGTGCTGACCCAATGCTCCAGGCACTACCACAAAACTGATAAAGCTCCTTCAGGCCAGCATTTAAAGATATATGAGCAAGGACTTCTCACATGCCCTGAGATCCATCCTGCAGCTGGAAAAGCTCCCTGGTAGCAAACTAGCTTTTCAAAGGGGCTATGAATACTTTTGCCAAGCAAGGGGAAAGGGCTTCCCCCTTGCTAAGCAGACTGCAGCAAACCATGTGGCCCAAACCCTCTTCATGCCAGCGGAGTCAATGTAAAGGACTCACGTATGGTACCCAGTATCTGAGCTCCTGCTTCTCTCTCTCTTGCAGCCCAGTGCGAGGCAGGTTGGCTGCAGCATTTTGTGAGCTATTTCTAAGGTGGCAGAGACCCATCAGACAGCTGAGAGCCCAGAACAACCCCTGAGCTCACCTTGTTAGCAGCCCCACGTTACTGCTAACAATCTGTTCTAACCACTGGCTAAGTTTGGAAATGGAGATAAAAGCAGGCTTGCTGCTACCCTGCCAATGAATAAAGAGCTTGTCGACAGAGGGAGATTCACCACAGCAGGACAAGGGAGCAGCACAAATATTACTGTAGAGTATTTCCTCTACAGAACAGTTTATGTCTAAGCACAAGTCCTTCATAATGCTTTAACAGAGCTTTAATACTGCATTAAGTGCCAGGAAATGGGATGAGGAGAGGGTATTTCATCGCCTAGCTTCAGACTTTTGCAAATGGTTGTGAAGCAGAGAATCCCAGAATGGCTTGGGTTAGAAGAGACCTTAAAGATCATCTAGTTCCAATACCCATGCCATGGGCTTCCATTAGACCAGGTTGCTCAAAGCCCCATCTGACCTGCGCTTGAACATGTCCAGAGCTGGATGCAAGACTCCAGGTGGGGTGTCACAAGAGCGGAGTAGAGGGGCACCTCTCTCAGCCTGCTGGCCACGCTTCTTTTGATGCAGTTCAGGATGAAGTTGGCTTTCTAGGCTGTGAGCAGACACTGCCAGCTCATGTTGAACTTCTCATGAACCAACATCCCCAAGTCCTTCTCCACAGGGCTGCTCTCCATTCTCTGTGCAGCCTGTATTTGTGCTTGGGATTGNTGAGCTCCTGCTTCTCTCTCTCTTGCAGCCCAGTGCGAGGCAGGTTGGCTGCAGCATTTTGTGAGCTATTTCTAAGGTGGCAGAGACCCATCAGACAGCTGAGAGCCCAGAACAACCCCTGAGCTCACCTTGTTAGCAGCCCCACGTTACTGCTAACAATCTGTTCTAACCACTGGCTAAGTTTGGAAATGGAGATAAAAGCAGGCTTGCTGCTACCCTGCCAATGAATAAAGAGCTTGTCGACAGAGGGAGATTCACCACAGCAGGACAAGGGAGCAGCACAAATATTACTGTAGAGTATTTCCTCTACAGAACAGTTTATGTCTAAGCACAAGTCCTTCATAATGCTTTAACAGAGCTTTAATACTGCATTAAGTGCCAGGAAATGGGATGAGGAGAGGGTATTTCATCGCCTAGCTTCAGACTTTTGCAAATGGTTGTGAAGCAGAGAATCCCAGAATGGCTTGGGTTAGAAGAGACCTTAAAGATCATCTAGTTCCAACACCCATGCCATGGGCTTCCATTAGACCAGGTTGCTCAAAGCCCCATCTGACCTGCGCTTGAACATGTCCAGAGCTGGATGCAAGACTCCAGGTGGGGTGTCACAAGAGCGGAGTAGAGGGGCACCTCTCTCAGCCTGCTGGCCACGCTTCTTTTGATGCAGTTCAGGATGAAGTTGGCTTTCTAGGCTGTGAGCAGACACTGCCAGCTCATGTTGAACTTCTCATGAACCAACATCCCCAAGTCCTTCTCCACAGGGCTGCTCTCCATTCTCTGTGCAGCCTCTATTTGTGCTTGGGATTGCCCTAACACACATGCAGGACCTTGCACTTGGCCTTGTTGAACTTCATGAGGTTTGCATAGGTCCACCTCTCAAGCGTGTCCAGGTCCCTCTGGATGGCATCCTTCCCTCCAGCATGTTGACTGCACCACACAGCTTGGTGTCATTGGCAAACTTGCTGAGGGTGCAACTCAATCCAACCATCCATGTCTCTAACAAAGACATTAAACAGCACTGGTCGCATTACTGACCTCTGAGAAACACCACCTCACCATCCAGCAAGTTCCTTATCCACCAAGGAGTCCATCTGCCAAGTCCATGTGGATGTCTTTGAGTAGGACAGTGTCAAATGCTTTGCACAAGTCCAGGTCAATGACATCAGTTGCTCTTCCCAATGCTGTAACACTGTTACAGAAGGCCATCAAACTTGACAGGCACAATTTGCCCTTAGTGAATCCATGTTGGCTTTCACTGATCACCTCACTTTCCTTGTACCTTAGCATAATTTCCAGGAGGATCTGCCCCATGATCTTGCTGGGTACCAAGGTGAGACTGGCCTGTAGTTCCCTAGGTCTTCCTTTTCTCTCTTTTCAAAAATGGGAGTTATGTTTCCCCTTTTCCAGTCAGCGGGAACTTCACCAGACTGCCACAGTTTCTCAGATACAGTGGCTCGTGGCTTGGCAACTTCATCCGCCAGTTCCCTCAAGACCTGCAGACACATCTCATCAGGTCCCATGAACTTGTGCACCTTTGGGTTCCTTAGATGGTCTCAAATTTGATCTTCTCCATCCAAAACACAGATTCAACTAACAAGCCAGTTCCTAACATTTTTTGACTCTTGAAAAGTATCCATATTCAGCTTTTGGCTTTCACTTTATCTCTTGAAAATCCTCAGCAATTTAGGCTTGCTCCAAGGGTGAAGCTTACCAAGTGTTCACACAAGCCAAGGAACAGCAAACAACGTGTAGTTGCTGGCAGCAGGGCAGCCCTGTTGGGGTGGAGAGCCAGGACCCAGTGATCACAGCCACCTCTCCCATCTCTGCCTTCAGGAAGTGACATGTTCTGTTTTCTCCTGTGAAAGCAGAAAGAGGAAGAAAGAAGCTGGTTGTCACAGGAAGATAGACAAGTCAAAAAAAGAGAGGCGTTACAGCTGCAGTGAGTTTGAGATAAGCTGCTCTGAATCATCCTGAGGTGTGGGAGAAGCCACTGTCCCCGGCAGATCCTCAGGCCTTCTCAGAAGAATTTATTTCCCACAAGTCACCCAGCCCTGCATGTCTTAGGTTGACTCCCTCTTGGAGAGCAAACACATTCCTCTGCCTCTCTCTTTCAGCTCAATGCCAGCTCTGCAATGCGCCTGATAAATAAGCCAAACCCTATCAAGACCAAGAACATTCGTGTCTATCACTGTACCTTGACCTATTGTACGAGTTCTTTATCAGCTCCTGGAGATGTGGGAAGCAGCTGGAACCTGGGATGTATGGGAGGAAGGGACAGCATGTTAGGCACCTCAAAAATAGAAAGATCAGAAAGGTTAGGCTTGAACCAAGTGAGGCAGACAAAACCCATAACCCCTGCCAGGACGACGAGCAATGCAAACAGTGGATGCCTGCAGCTGAAATAGAGATCATTTTCCCAGTCATAGCAGAGGAATGTGTTTTAAGTAACTGGTTTTTGGCCTTCTGTTTTGTTTACTCTTCCGAAGACAAACCCAAAAATGACGCCATCTCCTGCTTTATTGAAACACAGAAGGAAGCATCTGGGAAGAGGAGGCAGAACATGACAAAGTCCAGACCAGCCTTAAGGGAGACACACACTAACCGTCCCGCTCAGCCTGCTGAATATGTAGCTATTTCTCTACACAGTGTGCTACCACAGCCAGATGGAAAATACCCACTGGGCTTCAAGATGCTCCAAGAAGCCAGGAGGAGATCAGAGGGAATATCACACTCAACTCTTCCTCAGTGGTTGCTTGCTTTCTTGAATAACCACCACTGCACAGAAGGACCAGACTCTCAGCGGATGTGAGCAGGCTCCACAGCCTCCACCGTAGCTGCATTCATATTTACACCAGGTCAAGAGCCACGTGGCTACTGCCCATTTTCAAGATCATGGTAACTTTTAACCCGTAGAAGTACAAGCAAAAGAGCAGAATGAGGAAGTGACCCACTGAAATTCGTCCTGTGCGAGGGACTTTCCTGGAGAACCAGCACAAGAAAGGTGCTGCCTGCCCAACGAAGTGCTGCACTAAGCCAGGTGCTGGAGAATGGCCAAACACTGGATCAAGCTGGATGCTTTGTTCATAGAAGACAGTACCTTTCCCAAGTGCAGGCACTGTTATAATTAGAGCTGAGGTGCCAGGCCACTTGTTTCCACTCCTGTTATTTTTAGCACGCGTCTTTCAGTATTTTGTATTCACCTGAAGAGAGCCTCTGTTCAATTTCAGGGGTAGGAAAACTTCATTCTAAGAGCATCCAGTGTTTCGTTTTCCTATTTATGCAGAATGGTCCTCATCGCAAACCTAGGTGCACCACAAAGGCTCGTAACTAGAAAGCAGAGAGGAAGGACCCCATTGTTAAGTCAATTTCTTGAACAATTAGGGCTGGCAGCATTTAGTTCTGTCAAATTACTCCAAGGATAATTTTTCTAATCAGCAACAATTTATTAGAAACTGCAGAGGTACAGTAAGGGAAGGATAGGCTATTTTATCTGCAACTGCCCTGACCTTCAGGGAAAAAACCCTCCAGCATAGCGTAGTTTCCATAAATAGTTGCACCATGACAAAAGATGTCAGAAATGCAAGCTGTTGACATTACGGGCTACCTAGCCAAGATGAAACCTTACGCTTCCAAATTGTGAGCTGTAGAGACCAACAAGTTTTACGACAGTGTAATATGCTTTCCTAGAGTTTAGAGGGTAGGAAAGTACAGCTGACATGGAACACACAATACTAATTTCTTTGAAGGAGGTTAATGTCCAAATGATACAGAACTGGCCAACTCACTGCCAAGTTCTGGATCTAAACCAAGCAAGGTCATCAAAGGGTTAGACAGATCAATGCATAACGGGTTATGTCCTGGGCTGTATCCTCTGGCTCAAGTGATTTCCAGGAGCATAATGCACACCAGCATCTTCCCTCAGTGTCTGCTGCCCACTGGATGGACCTTTGGCTCGACTTCCTTGTCACATACAGTTAGCCAAGACTTGAGTATTGAAGGCTTAATTTTGTTTGCACAAAACAAAGCCTCCTTGCCTGGTGGTTTGGGGTTTTACAGGGTGGTTTCTCGGTGTCTCGTGCATTTAGTTCTTTCTTCTGTCTCTTGTGAGCCTGAGCAGAAGACACCATCTCCAAAGAGGGCATACACCTCTGCGCAGGGCTGCTCTGCTTCTTGTTTGGAAGGAATTAAAACACACCATACAAATGGTCTAACCCCAGATAAATCCCATGCAGGGGATTAGTCACACTGATGTTGCAACCATTGGTGTCATGACTAAAAATGGCTCAAAGAAAAGGAGTATGAGAATCTTCCATCGTGGCTTATTTACATTAATTATAAACAAAGACACACAACTCTTTTGTGCCAGCCCAACAACCACTTGCACCAGCCTGATGCCTGTTATCTCAGCTCAGGACTATGCTAAAACAGATTTTCTGCCGCACATCTCGAGTGGGCTGCCTTGTTCTTCCAACTTCAGCCAAACAGCAATAAGCATGATTTTACTGCAAATGCTTTACATTTCTTGTAGTTACAGCAACAGTTCCTTGTTGCTATAAAGATTTACCCTCATCTCACCTCCAGATGACATAATTGTAAGCTCAAGGTTCCTAGTCCCAACCACACCATTAGCTCTTACACAGATTAATGTCCTTGTTCAGTGTGGTACAGCACCAAACACTGCCACTGAACTCAGCCCCAGCTGCTGCTCTGCTGGCGATACCAGCACTCACAATGGTTGCTCTGGGCTTAAACTGTGGAGAAGAGTCTTTAGCATTAACAAAAAAATAAAAATCACTATTAAACTCATTATATTGTTTTAAGTTGAATACGTAGCCTGGCAGCACCAGGTTAATGGTTGGACTCAATGATCTTAAAGATCTTTTCCAACCTAAGTGATTCTATATCTTTTATACAACCCCTTTCCAAGTGAAATGTGGATGCCCCATCCCTGGAAGTGTTTAAGGCCAGGCTGGATGGGGCTTTGAGCAACCTGCTATAGGGAGAGGTGTCCCTGCACATGGCAGGAGGGTTGGAACTTGATGATCTTCAAGGTGCCTTCCAACTCTAACCATTCGATGATTCTATGAAATACAGCTGTGCAGATGTGATGCTCTTACAGCTTCTGACCTAATGCTTTTATGCAGTAGAGGAGGTGGAAAGACAATACAAAGCCCACACATGCTAAACCACATTTGCAGCAGGAAAATCAAACCCTTTACGTATTAAAAGCAACCAACCACAAGAGTCAGGTCATGGGGCTAAATCAATCGGTCAGGTGGACGAACTGAGATATCCGACTGGTTTTCTTGGTGGTAGTTCACCCACTGGAAGTGGGTGATGACTTACACAGATTGTGCAACTACTGTCTCTGCTCTGCAAACACAGTCCAATGTCCAAACACTGGTGTCTGTAATAGCATTACTCTGTATTGATATCTTTTGCGTGCGATTTGTAAATAAACAAACAATGACTCAGAACTGATGGGCTTGGAGAAACTCAGGGCAGGGGTTGTAACACAGACTACGTCATCACCTTCTTATTTGTGCAAAGATTCCACCATACGTAATGGGACTGACTGCAGCAGGGTAACTCCAAAGAGGAAGCAGCCATAGATGCTGAGGCCAAATCCTCCTGCCTGTGCTTGCCTGAGGTAGAGTCCTGCAGCAGCCCACGTTCTCTCTGCCAGTTCAGCATTCAGTCTAACCAGCAACAGCAGCCCTGGCCAGATATCCCACAAAGGTGGACATTCTCGCTGTATCCTCATCCAAAAGCACCTCTTCCTCCCAGCACTCTGTGTACCATCCCACTCTCCAGACAGAAACACCGAATTAGCAAGTGTAGTGAAAAAGTACAGAAGATACTACATAAAAATTAATGTTTAACCTTTGTCTACATTACAGTACTGGCAAATAGTTGCAGGCAATCCAGATGATTTTCCACCCACTTGGTTTCTGATTAGCGAGCAACTTTGTGTCCTCTGCCATACAAGCAGCTCCATCAACAGCAGACCTAAGGAAACCTGATCCCTCATGGACTTAGTATTTGGATAATTAGCTTCTGCATGTTTGGGTGGTTTTTTTCTTCATGACTACTATGGTTCAAGCCTGCTACAGTCTCTTTCTTGGTCACTGGATTGTAAGGTCTCTATCCACTGACTATGTGGTTCCAGAGATCCCTTAGGGACCTTGAAAAGCTTTACTGTTCTTCAGGTGTGGCCACCACACTCAAAGCTGCTGGCAGGCAGTCAGCACCACCACAGCACAACCGTGTGCCATCATGAAGTTCAGCTTAAAACAGATGGAAAAGGAAGCCAGTAGTGAATCATATAATAGCCTAGCAAAAATCCTTTAAAACGTGAGAGAATTTCAATACCAAATCTAAAAAGGATCACATCAGAAAATTGTTGTTTGTAGCCTCATCTCCTGAACCTCCAAACCAAAAAGCTTGAACAGTCATGATCTAGCTACCGGATCTTCAGCCCTGAATGCCCTGACAGTAGGGAAGCTCTTTACACCAAATCTGGAGTCTTGTTCTTCTCTCACAAACAGCAGCAGCCACAACTGCCTAGCATAAACACTGCTGTCACAAGAAGAGTCAGTCCTTTATCCTTGCAACCCATCACCCTGCAGGACTGCCTGGTACCACTGGAGAAGCAGTAGCTGTATATAAATGGATGGCTGATTCATGCTGGGACACTGGTCTATTTTCTTGTCCTCCCAACACGGTCTCACCCAGTACAAGAAAGCTGTAAAGCCAGTTCCCTCTATGGTCCCAGTACAAGCTGCAGTGGCCACGTTGGACCAAGCAACCAGAGAAATTAGTGGCTTCCTAGAGGCTGTCATCCTTAAGGCTTTGTCTGGTGGTAACTAAGCCATCTCATTCTTCTTGATAAAGGCTTGGTGGGGAGGGTACCCTGCTCGCTTTACTCCACAGTGGCTGAAAATACTGCGTGAGCAAGGAAGCAGTGCGGGCACAGGGACAGAGAGGCTGGTAGGATCTGCAGAAAGAAGAGCAGAGCCATGCTAAGACCATCAGTTTGAGCTTCCAATGACCTCACCCCACCTCCTCACCTCCCTCAACATGCATCCAGAGGTGCACAGTCATCTCCACGACCTTCCTCTCTTACCCAGCAGGGCCCAGCTGTGCTTCTTATTCCCAGTCTGGTCTGGGGCCACTGCTCTACCCAAGTGGAAGCCAGGATCTGAACACTGGCGTGGGGGAAGCATGCAGGAAAGAGCAACTCTGGGTTGCTGCGAGCTCACTGCAGCACCAACAACACAAACCAATAGGTTTACTTCTTCAAGCATCCTCTACTTTGAGATGAATTCAAATAAAAGTTGTTTCACTCATAGGAAAATTGAAGCTTGCAAGACAAGTAACTGATGGGGCAGCTCCTCACCAGCAGCCCTAATTATTATTCAAGACCCAGGCTGGTTTTTACTTTAAAGACCCTCCATGTTGCAGTACAGCTCTTCCACTACCCCAAATAATTCGGCAACATCTGAGGCTACAGGAATTGTTAAACTGTTGTCCCGTGGTTTGAGTGAAAACCTGTGTTAAACAGTATCAAGACTTATCTTGAGATGAACTAAGCAAAGTCAAGCAAACGAGAGATGTGCTTTCACAGCAGAAAGCTGCGCAGAGCCCCAGGCAGACTGTTACCAATGTCTCCATCTCAAGAAGTGAAGTTCAAGGGCCACGTAATCTCATCTCTTGTCCAGAGCAACACAAGACACTTCCCAAATACATCCAAGAATCCTAACCTGCCTGCACAGGTCTCAACCTGCCCTCCAGTACCTTGGGACTGGTTTACGTCTGGACCATAAAACCCGTTCCTCCCTTGGGAAACTATCACATTTCATTACAAGACTAGGTTGCCTGCTTCCCATTTAAGAACTTGAGTTAGACTTGCTAAATTTATGTCCTCACCAGCTTCTGAAGACAATGAGATACACATGAGTAAACTCAGTTAATCAGTAGTTAAAATTATTTATTCACAGCCCAATCATCCTTTAGTTAATTTCCACAATTTCATGGCAAGAAGCCTCAGACAGGCCGGAGATGTTTGGAACAGGAGGCTCTCCCCAGTTACCACACAATACATACAATTCCTGGGTAGCTATTTGTTGCCACTAATTGTGCTGGGAACATCATTGTGCCCTGGGTTCGATTTATATTAAAACCAAACAGAAAAAAAAAAAATAATAGGGCAGCCTTGATAAGATCTGCTTGATTCACCTCTGCTGCTGTGTGTAATATTGTTGGAGAATTGCTCCTTGCAGGAAGCAATTTAGAAAAAGCTTGATGAGGAAAACCTTGTGAGGAGGAAAGTTCATCTGCTTTCCTTTAGACCAGCTGCACGCCTGCCCAGGACAGATGCACTTGGCACGTATATGGAGATGGCTCATACATACTGAAGGAGCAACTCATTCAATAACCACACATTTATGAGACAGTTTCTAATCAAACCCTTCCTCCAAGCAAAGATAACAAGCTATTCTTGATGTTCTCTCCACAAGTACATGACAGTTCTAGCACTCTGCTGTCTACAGCACACAGCAGCCCCATTGTGCAAGGACCCACCAATGTGACAATCCCAGCCTCGGGGCACTCGTCTCTTGTCTAACTCAGAAAATCTTGTGCTAGAAACTTACCCTAATCCTACATCTTAAGTAAGACTTCCAAGCTGTCTGCAGTACACTAGCAGATCTCATGGCAGTGCCTTCAGCTGAGACACATGCCTGCTTTCTTAACGCTCTGCTCTGTGTGGGTGCAAAGAGCACAGGAGATGTCTTTGTAATGTAGGTGAAAAAACGTCATTCTGTTCAAAATTTCAGTGCTGTATCGCTTCCTACAGTGACTTGTCTCTAGACTATTGTGATGTGATGAGACAAGGACTGCCTACCCTTTGGTTAGAGAGCAGGAGAACTGGGGTCAACAGAGTTCATAAATTTTTTCTTCATAAATCAAACAGAAACCAGCAAGATCAAGATGCTGAAGTGGGAGGACAGTCCAGTCACAGACAGATGTACGTGCTTTATCTAGACAGCAGATGCTGGTATAAGAGAAAGAGCAAAGGCTGCAGGAGGCAAGCACATCTAAAACAAAGCAAACAGCTCTACAGGAACCTGTGTTCTGGGAAAAGATCAGTTGCACCTTCAAGTACAAGAGTTTGTGCCAGGCACCTCCTGTAACTGGAGAGGTTCCACTCAGGCTTGGCAGAAATGAATGCAACAACAGCTCAAGTGCCCAGTGAGGGGTTGCTCCTCCAGCCCTGCTACAGTGAGCAGCATCATAGCTGTGATGGGGACCTGGGGAGGGGACCCTGCTAAGGCAGAGGGGGGCAGAGCCCTCTGCTCACTGCACTGCACAACCCACCTCCCCATATACTTCCTCATTGCCAAGAACATTGCTTATTAAAAACTCATTTCCTAAGGTAACAATTTATGAGATTGTGTTGTCTCACCTCCATTACTAGTGAAGCCTCTGAGTGATTTCAGCTTCTCCTGCCAAGCCTGGTTGTTTCAAAAACATCACATTTCTACACATTCCAAAGGCACGGAGAAGAGTGAGCAGGCAGAGAGAGGAGCCACATTTGTGGCTCTTACTAGGAAAAGGCTGCTGCTCTCTACCTGCCTGCTGGCTGGTCTGTAAACACACACACACACTTCCCCAAGTGGAAAGTAGCCAGGGCATAGGGTATCTCCAGCCCACCTGATATTTAGGGAATTTAGGAGTGAAGTGAGGATAGTGAGGGATATTAAGAGTCATTGCATCAGATGCAAGTATGAGTGAAGTCAAACAGAACCCTTTTTTCACTGAGCAGTTTGTCCCTTGCTAAATCAAACCAGGAGCTTATGCTAAAGGGCTTCTCTTTTCTCAGTGGGTACCACAAGTTGTCAGCTCTGCTACATGCAAAGTGGAGCAGCCCCAGGAGCTCGGTAATGGCACTGGCACGACACTGAGATGAATTTTGGTTCAGGTCCCAGTTTTGCTTTTGGCATCCAGAGGCATTTGCTTGTTCTGTGTCCCCTTTTCACCCCTGGCAGGCCAGTCTTGTCTCCCAGCAGGGACTGCCCCTCCAGCACACATGGCACAGGTTTCTGCTGTGCAGACACATGATCAAGGTCCTAACAACCTCCTAATTACCAAAATCAAGCCCAAGAAAGTCATTAAAGGACAAACAACACCTGACCACCAAAGTCAAGTCTCTGTTGTCTAGCTTAATGCACTGTTCCCCGATCATGGGGCACACTGGGTCTGCTTGCTTTCAGGTTATTGCACATCCCTCCAGCTGCAGTTTCCCCTCTCCAACTGC
This sequence comes from Thinocorus orbignyianus, assembly GCA_013400375.1. Taxonomy (NCBI): domain Eukaryota; kingdom Metazoa; phylum Chordata; class Aves; order Ciconiiformes; family Thinocoridae; genus Thinocorus; species Thinocorus orbignyianus. Next base: position 302,090 of record VXBW01005104.1, on the reverse strand, counting down.
TCTGCCCAGGGAGAGTGGAAGAGGAACAGGCCACGCTGCCTGCCACCTCCCCCAGGGCAACTTTCCCTGCTTTTCCAGAAAGAGCTGTTCAGTGGAGGAGTCCTACTAGGTTTCTCCTACTTTTGAAATTGTTTTTTCCTTCCAGCTGATGATGACCTACATAATAAGCAGGTCACTGGAACATGAGAGATGTTTTTTGAGGCAGGGGAGAAAAGCTAAGCAGTTCCCCCACTGCGTGTGCTTCTGAGGACAAAACGAAGCGCTGTTTCCCAGGGGTGCCACTCAACAGCCTCCTTCATGCTCTTCCTGTCTGAAATTAGTGGGAGCTGCCGCGATCCCACCGTGGACACAATCAGACCCTGAGCAGAACATTAGGCTAGTTAAGGACCAGCTCCATGGGGGACTGGGGTGAGCTTCGGGAACATAAACTCTCTTCATGGGAGCAGTAGAACTGCCATGTGCAGCCCCTGCACACACAGCTGTGAGCCCGCGCAATGGCCCAGCTGCGTGAGATTCAACCCACCAGACACGGGGAGCTCTCATCAGACAAGCAGCAAAGGGAGGGAAGGAGAGAGCAGGAAGATGTAAAGGGGACAAGCCCCCACCAGGAGACCTGTGGTGCCATCCCTACCCAGCTGAAGGAAGGATCTGGCTGTAGCAAGTCTGCAAACCAGAGGAATAACAGACCAAGTCATCCCCAGCTGAAATAGTGCCCTACCTGAAAGTCTGGCAGGCAAGAAATATGGCTAGAAGAGCTTGAACTCAATTTACTTCTCAAGCTGTAGTTATTTCTGCTCATTTATGGGAAGCATTCCTAATGGTTTGCTACAATGAAGCACAAACTGGAAATTAAAAAGCTTTGAGTAGCCAAGAGAAGAGAGACCCTGGGATATCCTTTCAGCATCAGTATGGTTTAAGGCACAGAACTGGACTGTCTCAGGATGTTGTCTCCAGCACCATCCTCTCTAATCTTGTAGCTGTAGATGGTCTCTCCCCATCTTCAGAGCCCCCTTTCAACACTGCAAAAGATGTAGGCCAGCATATCTAACCCTTGCGATGGCTGGTGCACTGCAGGTGGGAAGCAGGTAGCTACGTACCCAAGGGTAAGGCAAGAATCTATTAGAGAAATGAATGTAATGTGATCCTGCCTGGAGCTCAGAGTCAGTCCCAGAAGGATATACGGAGCGAGTAACCAGAGCAGAGAAGGGTAAGAAGCTCTCTCACACAGCCTGATGGCTCAGAGAGCTCCAGTAACAATAGTGCAAGTCTAGTAACTAGGTCACAGTTATGATCCTTAATTAATCCTGAAGAGACCCCATCTGCCATGGGGAACATGACAGATAAGGTAGCTCATTAAGCCAAGAATCAGGCCAGGGGTAATGCCAGGCCCCACCTTAGCCCCCAGAGGTTTGGGGACAAAATCCCATTTGGCAGCAGCAGCTGCTTTGCCCAGCCTGCTCTTTGCCAAGCTTTTAGCCAGCAGACACACCAGGCTCTCCCTATTCCCTGCAAGGAAGCGACGGCAGCCTAGAGCCTGTTCACTAGCCACTGTTCAAACCACACTGACACAGACCATGAAACAGGAGAAAGATGGGATCAAAAACAGCCCAGGGGCAGGCAGACATGGGGCTCCAGCAGAGGAGCCATACCAAAACCTGTTGGATAGCTGAGGCCCAGCTCCCTGCAACCCTGCTCTTCTTCTCCACACCCCTCTATGCTAGGATATGCTATCCCAAGTTGTTTCTTCCCCTGACTCCTCTGGAAGAAGCTGAGAGATACCACCTTCTCCATGTGTGCTGCCTCAGCTTGCACAGAGGGTTAAATTAACAAGCTGGGTTCACAGCCACAGCCCTGAGACACAGGTTCCGCAAAGGGGCACAGGCCAGTGGAGAAAGGGCCTGACACTACAGCTGAATTTAGGAGAGTTCATGTGCCTGAGAGTTCATCTGCCCATTCACTTGGCAGAAAGGCCTGTCCCTGACCATGACAGCAGAGAGCACATCTGGCAGTGGGTTGGCAGAGACTGGCTGAGGGCAAGGGAGGGCATGGATGGCTGACACCTGGGAGAACAATCTAGGTGCATGTGATCTGCCCTGGCCTCTACAGCTAGCTATGTTTTGCATCTACACATTATCCCTATGAATGTCTTGATCTGCATAAATCTTGGTGACAGCCAGATAAGCTCAGATAATGCCGATTGGGTTTTCGAACTCCACTTCTGCTACCTGAGCAATTAAAAAGCAGGCACCATCAGCAAAGACAGCAAAACAACAGACAGGGCTTCTGAGGACTCAGCACAGAACAGGAGCATTAAAAATAAGTTTTTCAAAGAAGGGATGTGTGACTAATAAACCTTAAGCTAACAATTGTTGGGAGATGGGGGCAGCTTAGTACTAAAGCCATGTCTCCAGTGATCTTTATTAAGGTGTCACTTGTACTCACTACCACCCCCAAAAACACTGCGTTCAGCAAAATGCACAACTGACAGCATGCCAAGGAACTGACACAACTTCATACAATTAAAGTAGAACAAGTAGCAAGCAGAAGAGCTGCCAAGTAAACATAAATAAGTATTTCTACCCATGCAAACTTTGAATAGCAGAGCAGTCAAACTCCAGGCATACACACCATCACCATACGCATGCAAGCGCAGCTGGGTGAGGGACTGCACCACTGCAAGATCACTCCAAGAAAACAAGGTCCCTGGCTATCAAGCCCAAGAGACAGTGCAAGCACTTTGGGAAGGATGTACTGAATCACTCCTTCCAATTAAAACACAAGCACAGGAAGCAGCTCTAGTTTATTTGCTCTTGTAATTGGAGCTTTAAATCTCAATTACTTGCTTAAAATCTCATTGTCCTTCATGGTAAATATATCTCGACAGGGTTTTTGCTGTGGAGGAGACACACCGTTTTGGGAACCATGCTGAATCAAACATAGAAAAGGTTATCAACTTTCTGAGACAATAGTACAGAGAGCACAGGTAGTGTGGAACTACCAAAGACACACAAGGGAACCCAGAGCTTGACCCCTTCACTCGCCCACAGAAGAGAGCACACTTCTTCGCTGTGCCACGCACCAGCCTCCTCTGTCCCCCTCCAGCCAAAGTCCAAGACCAGGCCCCACATGAGTCCTGAAGACCTTTCTGGATTTCAGCAGTACATAGCACAAGCATCCAGAGAGCTGGCACACCTTCACATATTAGAGTTGTTGGTTCCTGTTTTGCAGCTGAAGTGGTGGCTGCCCCCCTCCCACGTACCCTACCCTCTACTAGATAGTCCCATTCCTGCTGCAGGTTGGACAGGATGAACGTCTGCTTCATATCTTAAGAGTCTTGCCTACTAAGTGTCTGTTGCCCAGCATAACACCATTTCCCAATACTGCTTCTTCCAAAACATCATTGCCTCAAAAAATACAGCTTGCCAAAAAAGCCCTATCTCACATCCACACAGACTCAGAGATTGCTTAGCACACTTCATCAGAGGCAGGAGAATTAATCAGTTGGGGAAGTGATTGTCCCCTCTGTACTCAGCACTGGTAAGGCCACACCTCAAATACTGTGTTCAGTTTGGGGCCACAAACTGCAAGGCAGACATTGAGGTGCTGGAGCACGTCCAAGCTGGTGAGGGGTCTAGAACACAAGTCTTCTGAGGAGTGGCTGAGGGAGAAGCCTGGAGAAAAGGAGGCTGAGGGGAGACCTTGTTGCTCTATACAACTACGTGAAAGGAGGGTATAAAGAGGTGGGTCAGTCTCTTCTCCCAAGAAACACCCAATAGGACAAGAGGAAATGGCTTGAGTTGTGCCAGGGAAGGTTTAGGATGGATATTAGGGAAAATTTCTTCACCAAAAGGGTTGTCAAGCATTGGAACAGGCTGCCCAGGGAAGTAGTTGAGTCACCACCCCTGGAAGTATTTAAGAGACATGTAAATGGCACTGGGGACGGGATTTAGTGGTGGACTTGGCATTGTTAGGTTAATGACTGGACTTGTTCTTAAATGTCTTTTCCAACCTAAACAATTGTATGATCCGATGTTCGCACTTCCATATCTTTCTAGGACATTTCCCAGAATCAGTGTTTATCTTCTTCATGCAGAGTATTTCCAAGAGAAAGCACGTGCATCTTGCCTGATTAAATGGAGAGATTCCCGAAAGAGGACATTACATACTCCAAGTTCTTTACCACATCTGGAGATACAAGAATAACACATTTTTCAACCATTACCACCACCCCAAGTCAACACCTAACAAGACTAGGTTTGCTCAGCACACCAAGTCAGAGCCTTTTAAACTCACACCTTTGAGTCCTCTAGCCCTGTAAATCTCAGCTGGAATGGGGTTCAAAGCAGCTGCAAAACCATCAGGTCAAACTACATGCAGAAAATGCTGCCAGTGGGGTCACAGTACTCCAAGAAACCTCCCATCCCAGCTGTCCTGGCCAATCCTCACTTGCAGTCCTCCTGGTACTGCCTGTGCTGCTTGGCAGGCAGAGTAGCCTGGGAACCTGGAGCTTTGCATGACTTAGGCTGTTTGTAAGACAGTGCAAACAAAGCACTTGCCAGGTTTTTGAAGAGTTCAGTAGAAAGGCAAACAAGGAATGGAAGCCTCATATATTCAAATAACCTGAACATGTCACAGAGTTTCTCTAGTCTGCAGCTCCCAAGTTCAGATTTGGAGACATGATGTGCTAATTTCCTCCCTTCACATTTTAGCACTGGCCCCTTCCAACCTATTGCTGCCACTCTTCTCATTTGAATACCTTCACCACCCTCCAACTTTATCTACAATCTTTAGAGCACAAGGAGGACCTCAAGGTTGCATCTCAAAGATTAAGCAACAAGAGCTATTGCAAAATAGTACAGCAAACCCCATGGGCAGAAAGCACCAACACTTACACTGGGAGACGGAAAGATTTGCAGAGGAAGGAGACAGACACCAAGAAGGCAGTAGCTCATCCTTCCAGTTTTCTGCTGTGGCAGTGACTACAGTCTTACACAGACTCTCCTCCCACTCACAGGAGTGGGTTTGGCCCTGTGATGTTTCATAGACCCTGTTGCCACACATTTTCATGCTATTTTCATGTTCGGAACATCTCCACTTAGATGTGAGGCATCCTTCTGCTCTGCTGCTTGGCCACTTCCTTCTCAACCCTTTGGATTTTCTCTTTCAAGGAGATAATTCTAGTTGACTGTACAACTATAGCAACTAATATTAACTATATCAACTATTTATTGAAATGTAAAGTATCACTGACCATTGACAGAAACAATAAAAGATCAAAACTGGTCTTCACTTCCCTCTGTTTATTGTTTACTTTCTCTAAGACCATTCTTAAGACTGTCTCAAGACCAGCTATATCTAATGCTATGGAATAATTGGGTAAGAAGAAAAGCCTCCCAGGCAACAGAAGAGTCTTGTTGCTTCACTGGGGTAACACCCACACAGGAATTCCCAGCGTGGGTCTAGTCAGGAGGGGGATTTTCCCCCACCTTCTCATGTCATTGGCAGGTACTTCATTCTGAAATCACAGAATTGTCTGAGCTGGAAGGGACCTCTAGAGATCATTTAGTCTAACTCCACTGCTAAAGTAGGAGAAATGCTTCTCCTTCTCCTTACTTTACTGAAAAATCCATCCTTGCAGAAGAAATTAAAAATACCAGATGTATCAGAGAAGACTAAGCCTTTACTGTAACAAACCAAAACTAGCCTTGCTTGTAGGTGTGCTGTACCTACAACAGACATTTTAAGGTAACATCCTTTTAAAATCCCATTGTTTCACTTGCCCAAAAGAGATCAGAGACTATCAGGACTTCACAGGTGCCTTTATCCCTGTTTCCAGACTGAAAATGCAATCTTATTTGTATTACTACACCTGGGAAAAGAAAGGTAGCACATACATCTGCAGGAAATAATACTAGTCAAGGAACCTCCATTTTGACAAACAAAACTACATCAACTTATACAAAAGATTTAACTTACTATGTCAACCTGAATCTGGCGTGACTGAAGAGGAGTGAGGGCACTTGAATATGCTGCTACCTTGTAAGGTGTCCCTATGGGACAAGTATGCAAGTCAGAGAGGTTATTTTTTTGTTGTGGTTTAGCCCCAGTAGGCAGCTAATCCCCACACAGCCACTCGCTCATTCCCCCCGCAGCAGGATGGGTAAAAGTGTGGAAACTTGTGGGTTGAGATAAAGACAGTTTAATAACTAAAAAAGAGGGGGAAAAACAACAAAGAAATAAAAAACATCCACTAAACCCAAGACAAACAAATGATGCAAAAAACCCCCCAATTGCTCACCACCGAGGCCCAGCCAGTCTCTGAGCCAAAGCAGCCCCAGCCAACCTCCACCCCCCAATTTTACTGCTGAGCTTGATGCCATATGGTGTGGGACACCCCTTTGGTCAGCTGGGGTCACGCTCTCCCAACTGCTCCTACACCCCCAGCCTGCTTGCTGCCAGGGCACTGCGAGAAACAGAAAAGCCCTTGACACTGTGCAAGCACTGTTTAGCAATGACTAAAACGTCCCTGTGTTATCAACACTATTTTCATCACAATTCCAAAACACAGCATCATACAAGCTGCTATGAAGAAAATTATCTCAGCCAAAACCAGTACATTTTTACAGCAGGCTACCTACTTAATTCCTGTCTGGAAACTCCAGGTTTTTTTAGAGAGAGCTCTGACTTCAGCACTAAGTCCTTTCCCCACCCTCACACAGGAAGCAGTCAGATTGACTTTTTCTAAGGTACTTCTGCTCTCTGCTGACTACAGAGTTCAAGCTCTTAAACTGGATGTAGAAGGTGGTATCTCTGACTGAGTAGCTAATTAATGAGGGGAAATGAGGGCTGAGATGTGCAAGGAAAATGACAGGCTGAAGCCCAGCAATAATCCTAACTAAAAATATACTAGTTGGAACCTACTGATTCTTTCTAGGAGAAGGATGAAAACAGCACGAGAGAGGAGCAAACAGGGTATGAACGTAAATCATTGCAAGTGCAGCAGAGCTCACAGTAGCTGGAAGGATTCATGTATCATTTTCTGCCACGTGCTGCATAAAGCAAGACAAACTTGAGGATGCAAGATGAAAAAAAGACTATTGTGTGATTTTCCACATCGGAAGCAATTGAAGGGATGTCAGGCAGATACTCTGGAATTAAGATAAACCACTGCTGGATATGTTAATCAGATGGGCTGCAGACCACAGCAGCCTCAGTGTGGGAGTGGTGCCCTTCAGCAGAAGGGCAGGGTACCTTGTACGAGGGGGCAATAGCTTCTGCTGTCCTGACTGAGCATGAGTCATGCCCCTGTAATGGGACTCTGCCATGAGACCGAACTCCTCTGCACCAGTGAGCAGCACCTGGGGCCTGGCAGATGGGCAAGAGAGTCCTGACCCAACACCCTTGTGAGCACCCACTGGTAGTTCATGAATTTTAAAAGATACCCATTATATTGTGGAGAAAAATAACTTGGCACTTGTTTGTATGAGATGGGGTAAGAAGCTCGCCTGGCCTGTGTTTGTGAAACAGGGGTGCTGCTCAGTCGCTCTCCAACAGGTCACACTTGCCTCAGCATTCACCAGCTCTTCCAGCATGGTCGAATTCCCTATTGATTAGAGGGTCCTATAAAGAAATGAGATTTCCTGTTCTGGCGTGCAAAGAGGACATTGAATACAAATGAGGAAAATCTGCTAAAAAAATTCAGAATGGGAAGAATTTTCACTATGCAGCTACTATCACAACCCTCAAATTTTGCCTTAAAAGGTAAAATAACTTCTCCATAAGAACTGCTGGTCTCAGGACTGGAGGTGGAAATTCTCAGATCTAAGCCTGGAATTTGAGTCTGGGTTAAATCCAGATGTCAGGATCACATCCACGCCCTCGGAAAATTCAGATCTCAATATAGACAGTGGCTTGTGCTTGGGGAGGGGGAATTGTTTTTTTGGTTTGCCCTCTTGTGACACTGACTGGGTGGGAAAAAGTCAGGAAAACATGCAGCTCTGTCTTCAGAAGTGGGCAAAAGGGATTAACCATTGCTAACGGTACAGTTATATGCTTTCATTTGGACAGGCTGAGTGCAGAGGACCTTTGACGCTTGCTTTTCTGCTAAAGTACCTAAATGCTCTCTTAAAAGCATACAATTCATTAAAATTCCATGAAAGGAGCTAACTGCTGACAGATGTGAGGCTAGATGGAGGCTACAAACCTGTGAATCAACTTCTGTCTTCAGGAATATTAGATAAAACATGCTTGAGAGATGGGAGGGAATTATTGAAGGTAGCTTACACCTGGTAAACTGGTAAAGTGGGAAGAGACCACCTGCAGCAACAGCTTTTCAGAAACATCTGCAGACCCAGCTTGACTCTATGGCAGGGGATTTTTTTCCCTCATTTCAATTTCTGTATGGGAAGCACTTCCTATGGCTTCCCATCCACCTCCCAAACTGCTGGAATTTAACCTTTTTTTCCCCTCTTGCAACTTATTTAGCAAAAAAAAAATAAAAATGGACAAATCATCAGAATGGAATGTGCTTTAGAAAACTGAAATCAGCAGAAGCTCTCAGGGTATCTGAGTCTTCCCCTCCCCTGCTGCTGCATCAGATGGTCCTTTCAGGCAGACAGAGCTTCCTCTGCTGAATCCATCTGGTACCCAGCACCTCAGGTACTAGCTCTGAAACACATTTACAGCCAGAAACTATCCACCTTCCTACCTAAACTCTGTCACGGCCAGCCAAATAAATCTGTTCTTGCACCAATGCTATCTCCTCAGCTTAAACCATTTTTCTTCTTTATTACATGCTCCTCTGACCTTTACATATTCACAGGCAGTCACTGCTCCTCCCCAGCCCACTGTACCTGTTTTTCTCTCAGGACAGGCTCCCTGTTCCCCCTTGGGCTGCTGAGGTACCGTGTCCCTTGTCGCAGCCTCAAGTCCTCCTTCTGGAGTGTGGCAAACAGCATTTCTGTGGCACTTGACACTAGTTTCTCCTAAGCCCTGTAGGATGATGGTAACACATTGCCACAATTAACATCATTAAATACTATTTAATTAATCCACTGAAGCTGTAAGAAACTTTAATTAATGGCAGCTCTATCTTCAGCATGTAAGCTCTGACACTATTTCCAAAGGGCACAAATTGGCAGAGCAGCTGGGGATACCCCTTCCCCCTGACTTTTCCCCACTCTCTTGGGTCCCAGAGCTCACAGCCATCTCTGGGCACTGACAAGGACATGTTCCTTCGGCAGCTCTCCAAGATGAGGGTCAAGTTAATGTCATTCCGTCACTATTTAGCTCTGCGCAACTCCTGTCATGTACAAGGTTAAATAAATTCACCAAATCAAGCTCTAAAGAAGAGTTACTGCAGGGTCTGATTAACAGTGCAGATTGTAGGGAAGTCTGACAGGAAAGCTGGGAGTTCTGCTCCACTTAGAGATCTCCACATCGTAGCCAAGGTCACTGTGTCTCAGCGGCCAACCTTGAATGATGTCTGTGTAAAAAAACAGATGCTCTTCAGGCTTCAGACTTCACATGCACTTTTGAATACATAAGTTTCTGAATTCCAGCAATAGAGCAGATTAATGTACTTCATCTCTCAACCTTGCAACATGGTAAGATGCTGCTGTTAAGATTATCAGGATAAAGAGGGATTATCAGATTTTTGTGGGATTTAACCTGCTGTAGCAGGTGTCCACACAGAAATACTCTGCAGCCTGCTGCAGTACTCTGCTAGCGTATGTGCACACCACCTTTCTCGGGTGCCTCCTAGAACAAAACATGTATTCCACTGTCCCACTCAAGTTAAGTACCATGGTCAATTAATAAAGGAAGAACAGGAGGAGAAGGAAAAATACTATCAACATACAATCAAGTATGTGGGCCTTGATTTTTGTTGTTAAAACTGAAAATAATCCAAGGAGCACTGGAGTGATCCCTTAGGTTCAGACATATTAACTCTCTGCTCTAAGGATACTCATCAGGTATCTACATGGTAGAACATCTTATTTCCTCATTTTTAAGCGACTGATGTGATACAAAGCTTCAGGGCAAGGAGTCAAATGTTGATGGCCAGGGGAATGGGGGCAGCACTAATCTGAAACACAGATCAGGTGTCTTTAAACCTCAAGTGCTCATTAACTATTATACTTTGAAAAATGTAAATATTTGAGGCATGCACCAGTAACTGAAAGCCAGTTGTGGAAAAAAAACCAACCACTTTTCATTAGCAAACTGAACTAGTAATTGGAAACACTGTCCTTGTATTATCAAATGACCAAGACTCTGGCTATCACAACTGCTATAAAGGCTTGGGTCAAATAGCACAGCCTTAATTTAATCATGTATTTACAGAACAAATTAAAACTAGCATATATTTAGTTTAACAATACCTACTGATGAAAGGCTGTTTCTTAATGGTAACTTCTGCATTACATTGCTGGAATAACGAATCGGTTAAGAACTAAGCATCAAGACTTAATACTGTCTTAAATTCCTAATAAGCAAGAAGTCAACCGTGTTTAAAAAAAACTCATCTAGCCCTACTGAAACCCAAATCCCATGCCTGCACCTTGTAGAGCCCTACATACTTTTTTCAGAACCCTACAAGGGGTATCTGAGGGCAGAACTCTGTCTCATTTCCTTCGTCAGAGCTTAGTAACAGACTGGAGTTAAGAGCAAGTCTGCTGTTTGGCTAAAGTTTAAGGCTGCCTTCCTCTCGATCTGCTTACGCAGATCACAAAGTTTATATACTGCAGCCAACATTCTCAAAGTGAGTCAAGGATGGAGAGAGGAAGGTCAGGCAAGTATCCTCCTGGTCTTCCCCTGCCTTCCAATCTAGAGATTAATTTGCAACTTGTAAATACTGACCACTGCTTTCTGAGTGCCTTTGGTTCCAAACTTGAGTTCAGCAGCCACAGTCCTACACGGGTTTTTTATTTCCCTAATCGCTCTACTGTGAGCACTTTCTAGAAACTACACAGCACAACTGCATGCAAGACACGAGTCAAGCAAGAGTGAGTTTTAGAAGAGCTCTCCTCAACACTCTGTACCTGTTACAAAAACCACTCCTGCCTCAAAGTGCCCAAGCTGGCTCTGGGCTGGCTGAGGGATGTGAGGGCGAGAAAGGCAGTACTCTGCCCAAACCCTTTCTTCTGTGAAACCACTGTTTCGCAAGATGAGGGGAAAAATGCATCATCATCTTTCTTCTCCATTCTTTCCACACTTCAGCTGTTAGTATACGCTTACAGGAATTAGTACTATTGTAGCTCAGATGACCAGGTATCTGAGAGCTCCTTTTGTCATCCCCCACCTGTAAATATTCTCTCAAACAAATAAACTTTAATACCCATTGCAAACTAGGGGATGCAGGATTCAATTTCACTTGCTGCTGTCTTTCTCACGAATCTTAGTTCTATCTTCTAAACCTGGGCAACGGTGCCACACTTCAGAAATGCAGTGGTGCAAGTCTGAGCATCACCAATACGGAAACTCCTAGATTCATACTACCCACAGGCAAAGTGGGAGGGGTTCAGGACCCCTCCAGCAGTAGTGAGACCTATTGCCTTCTAAGCCCCTGTGCAAGGACTCCACAGGGAGCCAGACGTGCATGTCATGGATGAGATACACGAGATGGGCCCAAGCAGCACTGGGTTTCCCCACTCGGCTGACTCAGAGCTCGTGGTTTCCAAGGAATAGGCACACTAGGGCCCCCCAATCTACTGCCCTGGGGGTAAGGACTCCAGAAAGGACTTCTGGTAAATAAGCATTGCACAGTCTGGTGCTGAGGGGAAACCCAGAGCAGGTCAGCTACCCACCTCTTCTTCCCCTGTCAGCCATACTCCCCTAGTGGGCTAACCCCCGGGGTCAGCTGCTCCCCTCTGTCCCGTACACACACACGTGTCCCGGCAGCTACTCAGGCCTGCTCCATAACCTAACGGCTCCTCCATCCCCTCACGGCACCTCAAGAGCCACCCGTGGATCCTTCCATCCCCTCACAACACCCCAAGAGCTGCCCACAGATCCTCCATCCCCTCACGGCACCCCAAGAGCTGCCCGCGGATCCCCCATCCCCTCACGGGGCCCCAAGAGCTGCCTACGGATCCTCCATCCCCTCACGGCACCCCAGGACCCCTCCACCCCAACAAATGCAGCCTCCAACCCCTCACAACAACAAACACCCCCAACCCTCACCACCTCCAGCCCCTCAAGGCCGCGCCTGCGCCGTGCGGCGGCGGCAGAGCAACCGCACCGCGCCTGCGCCCTGCCCGGCGGGGCTTATATAGGCGGCGGCGGCAGAGTGGCCGGTACCAGCGACGGGCGCTCTTGGTGTTTCGGTGGTCTCCTTTCCGCTGTCGGCAGATCCGGTCTCCCCCAGCTTAGGCAGCAAGGATGGAGGCGGTAGTGCGGCGCTGCCCGTTCCTGGCCCGCGTCTCGCAGGCCTTCCTGCAGAAGGCCGGGCCCTCCCTGCTCCTCTACGCCCAGCACTGTCCCCGCATGATGGAGGCAGCCCCCGCCCGCGGCCTGGCCACGTCCGCCGCCCGCGGGNGCAGCAGGCGGAGGAGGAGAGCCCCGCCGCCCGCCGGGGTGAGTACGGACACGGGGAGCGGTGGCCAGGCCTCCCCTCAGGGCGGGCGGAGGGCTGGGTGGCGGCAGCCGTAGCGGGAAGCTTCCCTAGTCGCCCTTAATTAAGGGGAAAAAAATATCTATACAGCCAGCAGGAAACTTCTGGAATGGGCAGCTCCGGGATCAGGGTTGCTTAATTCGTTAAATGTCTGTGGTAATGAACGGGCACGAACGGGAGAGCGGCCTGTCAGGACGTCCCGCAGCGACCTCCGGCCGGGGATCCGCCGTCCCGGGTCACCCCGCCGGGATTGCGCCCCGCCCGGGGCATTCCCTGGGGGAGCCTTTCCCTGCCGCTCGGCGAGGGCAGTGGGACTTGCTGGCGGCTAAAATAGCCGGGATTCTCAAAAGAATAAAATCTTCCCTTTTGGAGTGAAAGAGAGGTTCTTATTTTCTTTCCCCTCTCCCTCGAAGGGCACGGTGCTACATCTAGTATCGTAAATCTTACGCCCCCTTGGGTGTTAAGGGGGATTTTGTGCTTGTGTAAGTAAAATCTGACTGTTTGGTTAAATAGTTCAGCATAGTATGTGCTGATCAAATTGTACAGGTAATGGATAGAAAAGCTTAAGTCACTGTATTAAAATGATGAGGCTAAAGAGCTTTCCTGTCTCTTCCCCCACCTCAGAGACCAAAAACGCCAAAGAGGTGGCCCAACAGAATACGGATGGATCCCAGGTGCCTGCTGGCCACCCACCTGCTGGTGCTGGCCAGAGCTCTGCTACCAAATGCCCATTCCTGGCAGCTGAGATGAATCACAAGAACAGTAGTGTCTTCTGCAAAGCCAGCCTAGAACTCCAAGAAGATGTGCAGGAAATGCAGGCAGACAGGAAAGGTATGTATTCTGCGTGCTGAAGTGTTGGTTCCTTCTGAGAGCATCTGGTGACTGACTTGTCTCTAGAGTGTACCAGCTCTGACTGTCCCCACTTAAATTACATACAATTATGGGACACTGCAACAAAAAGCTGTTGGGAGAGCAAAGTGTCAGTGGCACACCTGCAGTGTTGTGCAGGGTTTCCCCTAGGTGAACTTGCTGTATTTTTATATGCTTTCTCTAAATGTGTGAATTGAAGTGTTAGGTTTGCACCCAGAGTGGATGCTTAGAACTGAAGAGAGCTGTACCAGGGTGCAGGTATAGACAAAGGTGGTATATCCAGGGAATGAAAGAAACTGGGTTGAGGTACTAGCACAAATCAAAGCTGGAAAGCAAGCAAAGATTTTTTTGTTTATGGAACTAAAGGGTGTTGGCTGGCTCGCAATCCTGATGTGGAAGGGCTGTCCCTTGAAAGGAAGGAACTTTATACTAATATCAGTAAAGCCTTACTATCTGTCTCAGGAAGCTTTTGTTTTACTTTTCTCTTTGTTTTATGGGATAGTTTTAAAAAAAGCATGTTCTAACTGCACAAAATACTAGGAATGAGAAGGAAGTGGCCAGCTAGAGCTCTGCCTTCAGTTAGATGTGTACCAGCTCTTTCAGATAAATACTGTAGCTGTATAGAATAGGTTTCTGAGTCATGATGAACTAAAATGTGTTGTGAGTAAATCGTGTATTGTCATTGATTAGCAAGGCTTTCCTTTAGTTACACACGGTGCAAAATTGTAAGCAAATAGACCCTAACAGAGGCACGTGGATTCAGGCATGTGCTTTCTAAAGAATGAAAAGTTAGAGTTACTTAATGTTTGCCTTGCTGAGCTCAACTTCATTTTGTTTCAAACTGATTAAGCTCACTGGAACTTATTATGATGTCTGTAGGTACAGAATTTGCCAAAATACCAGCTACTTCCACAGTGAGGAACATCGAGACTGAGGGGGAAGAGCAGAATGGTTTGCTCAGGAAGTTTAAGGATATTGTGCTGAAGCAAAGACCAGAAAGTGTTTCTCATCTGCTTCAGGATAACTTGCCAAAATGTAAGGTTGTCTGGCAAAACCCCCATAAGCCCAGTCTCTTGTGATTATTTCCTGTGTGCTTAAGTTTGTCTCATTTCAGCTGTATCAACCTTCCAGTACGATCAGTTCTTTGAGAAAAAGATAGATGAAAAGAAGAAGGATCACACCTACCGAGTGTTCAAAACTGTTAACCGAAAGGCACAGATCTTTCCCATGGCAGATGACTACACTGATTCTCTGATCACCAAGAAAGAGGTGTCTGTCTGGTGCAGCAATGATTACCTGGGGATGAGTCGTCACCCTCGTGTGTGTGGAGCAGTTATGTGAGTAGAGCCATGTTCTTAAAAGGCTGTGTCAAGCTGTAGTGCCCTGCAGAAGCTTTTGTGGGAAGGCTTCTGAAGATAGGATTGCTGTACTGTGCTACATAAGCTGTTTCTGATATATTATTCTTGGTATATAATTTAGCTTACGGTCTTCTCTTGAGCTGGAATAGTTCACTTAGCCTTTAGCCCCAGGGCTACAATATACCTATCCATCACTGACCCTGCTCAGCAGCTGCTAGATGATAGAGTCCTCATAGAAGAGTTTGGGTTGGAAGGGACCTTTAAAGGTCAGCTAGTCCAGCCCCAATGCAATGAACAGATGTTACCAGATAAACTGGACGGTATATTGCAGCTCTACTTGATAGCTGTTTTCTTAGCTTATCGGATTCCTGAAATGTGCAGGTTGCTCAAAGACCTTAAACCTTATGGCTGCTTTTTGCAGCCAGTTCTTGTTTAGAACAGCACCAATTATGTATTTGGCTGTTTTCAGCAGTGATTCGTTATTCATCTGTGTCACACAGTAATGCTAATGCCTCTCTTTGGGCCCTCTGTAGGGAGACACTGAAACAACATGGTGCTGGAGCAGGAGGCACAAGAAATATTTCAGGAACAAGCAAATTTCATGTTGATTTGGAGAAAGAACTAGCTGATCTTCATGGAAAAGATGCAGCACTGTTGTTCTCATCTTGCTTTGTAGCCAACGACTCCACCCTTTTCACTCTAGCTAAGATGCTGCCAGGTGAGATCTCAAACTGCACCCCTCGTTCCCCACAAAAACACAGCCCTGCTCTAAGCAGTTGGGAGTACATTTCACAAATGGCTATCTGAAGTGAGGATTCATCCTACTCAACTAGCAGAGATTCTTAAATGTTGTATTCAGTTCAGGCAAATCACAGTAGCAGCCTACTGAGATTGAGATCTGGGAGCTATGGATGGCAGAAGGCATTAAGCAAAAGGCACAGTCTTCTGCTCTTAAATGCCACCTGAAAAGGAGGAAGCAGGAATTCAGTGTTCACTCACCTGTGAGCGTGGACCTCTTTTTCCCTCTAACTTAGATAAATGTATTAAGGACTTGGAAAAACTCTTCTGTATTTCCTTAAGCTTGTGTTAAAAGCCTAAAATAAACCTTAAATATTATTCTTGCTTCATGATCCTTTGATCAAGAGCAGTGCTTTCTAGAACATACTACCCTAGTTGTCTGAACACTTCCTGTACATAAAGCAATGCTGGGAATTGGTTAATACCCTTGTAGTTTAAAAAGTAACTGGGCTGTCCCCTCAGGCTGTGAGATCTACTCTGATTCTGGGAACCATGCCTCCATGATCCAGGGGATCCGAAACAGCAGGGTGCCAAAACACATATTTCGCCATAATGATGTCAACCATCTTCGAGAACTATTGAGGAAGTCTGATCCATCTACCCCTAAAATTGTTGCATTTGAAACTGTTCACTCAATGGATGGTAAGTTGACATCAAACCCTTCTCTCTTCTTCCAGTGCAGTTAAGCTCAGTCTTCTATATTTTAGGTTTAGAAGTGTACAGTGCTATAAAGGTTTACATGGAAATAGTCTTCTGAAGTGCCTGGTGGTAGGGGGTACTTCTGATACATATCCAAGCTGAGTACAGCAAATCCTAACCTGCCAGTCACTGCTTTGGTTCTTAGGTGCGGTTTGTCCTCTGGAGGAGCTGTGTGATGTGGCCCATGAGCATGGGGCAATCACTTTTGTGGATGAAGTGCACGCTGTAGGGCTGTATGGAGCTCGAGGTGGTGGTATAGGAGACCGGGATGGAATCATGCACAAGATGGACATAATCTCTGGAACGCTTGGTATGCACGGCCTGGTGTTTTTACAGAAGCTAAGGCAGCAAAGCTGCTGAGCAACCAAATTAAGTGGGTTAAATCAAAATCAGTCTGTTCACATGAACTTCCTAAGGGCTGTTGAGGGCTAGGATTTTTCAAAAAGCCCAGAGGATTTAAGTACGCCCACAGGTTGGAAAACTGGTGTTAAGCTGCTTATACTGCTTTATAGATCAGTTAAGGTAGCACTGGGGTTTGTGGTTTTCTTTTTTTTTCCCTTTAAACAAGCTAGCAAAAAGTCCTCCAGTGGCATATTATGCAATTCAAGAATAAATTCAGGTGAGAATGCTAGTAGGGTAGTAGTCTATATTTAGTAGTACTTAGTTCTTCTACATGAAGTGGGGTGCTCCTAATCTAGAAACCTGAGATGGGGAGTTATGCAAAGAGATTGGCAAGAACTGAAGCAACTGCTATTATCTGAGTAGAACACAGGCTTAGGAATAAGTTTACTGCTGCAAATTGGAAAGGTGTTTAAACGGCTTCCAAAGCACAAAATTTACTAGGAAAGTTCATGGCTTTGAAACTTGCAATCTTAGGCTACAGCCTAATAGAAACAAACGCATTCACTAGACCCCCCTTAGTTCTACCGGTGGCTCCATTCTGGTACCTGAATGTTTGGAAAGCCAGGCTGATACCAGCCACACAATCACAGTAACAACCTTGTGTGCTCCTTAGGAGCACAGGCTATTTCTAGCATCTCTGAAACAGATTAATTTAAATCTACTGAGACACTTAGTGTTGACTCTTAGGGCTGGTATTGAAGTCTGTACATGATGATTGGGCTTACAAGGTCTTCCCCAAAATCAAAACTTGAGTGTCTGAGAGTCTTAAACTGTCCTTGCTGTGTAATAACTAGGTCCAGTTTATCAGGATTGGCTTAAAAATAAAGCTGTAACATGTGCTGCGTAAATACAAGATTAGCAAGGGAGGGGGGCTAGAATTGTTGCCTGTCATGACTGCATTAAGTACATAGCCAAAGTAACTCATTCCCTCTGGTGAAAAGCTATTATACTTCAAGCCAGTCTAATGGGTAGAAGGAATAAGCTTGGTTGCTTTTCCATTCTTTCCACAGGCAAAGCATTTGGCTGTGTAGGAGGATACATCTCCAGTACAAGTTCTCTGATAGACACTGTTCGTTCATACGCTGCTGGCTTTATTTTCACAACATCCCTGCCACCCATGCTCTTAGCTGGTGCCCTAGAATCTGTCCGAACTCTGAAGAGTGCGGAGGGGCAAATTCTCAGGCGCCAGCACCAACGCAATGTGAAGCTCATGAGGCAGATGCTGATGGATGCGGGGCTGCCTGTGGTGCACTGCCCCAGCCACATCATTCCAGTCAGGGTGAGTACTTGGGAACCAGACTTGTACCAAATGTCCTGCTTTCCTGTCCATGATCACATTACACTGTCAGGTATTAGTTAACATTCACAAAATTCAAATCTGTCTTAGCATTTGGGAGTGATGTGCTAGGAGTCTGGCTTAAGCTGACTTCAACCTCCTGTAAATGTTGTGAAGCAGAATGATAGAGTGTATGAAACCCCCAGGCTCATAGTACACAGAGATTAAGGAGACTGCTAACAAGCTAGTGAAAGCAAGAGCTCAGGGATGAACAGCTACCTGCCTGGCTGCATTGGTGTTCTTATGCCCAGAGGCTCTATAGCACAAGCTTTGGGCTCTTCTTTATGATGTACATGTTACTTACAGTGGCACATGGAAGAACTAACTAGCCCTAACTGATTCTTGTGGCTAGCCAAGTTCTGCCACTTTGCATGTTTAGGTTGATCTTGTAACTTGCAATTTTGAACTTTAGGTTGCAGATGCTGCTAAAAACACAGAGATCTGTGACAAGC
The DNA here is from genome assembly GCA_013400375.1 of Thinocorus orbignyianus. Taxonomy (NCBI): domain Eukaryota; kingdom Metazoa; phylum Chordata; class Aves; order Ciconiiformes; family Thinocoridae; genus Thinocorus; species Thinocorus orbignyianus. Next base: position 283,562 of record VXBW01005104.1, on the reverse strand, counting down.
TGATGAGCCAGCACAGCATCTATGTCCAAGCAATCAACTACCCCACAGTTCCCCGTGGAGAAGAGCTGCTACGTATTGCCCCAACACCTCACCACACTCCTCAGATGATGAGTTATTTTCTTGGTAAGTGGGTTCTTGCATCAGTGCAGTGAAAATACTGAGTTGTCTAGTCTTTATCTGAATGGTGAGACTAGGAAATACTTAAGTTTTACATGCTGCTAGTTGGACAGTGTTGTTCCACTTTTGCAGCATACATAACATGTACTCGTGTGCTTAACCTGCCTTCAGGATGGCATGTGACAGCCACTGCAGTGCCACCTAGAATAGTGTGTGCAAGGCCAGCACAGTCCCATATCCAGCCAGCTCTGTCACAGCCACCTCTGCGTGAACAGACCCCCAGCACTTTCCAAACTAATCTTCATTTGGGACATGGGATCCAAAGAAATCTGCTCATCTTTGTTGAGCTGTTACTGTGTCTTAAGCAGTCCAGGGGAAGTAGCCCTTTGATCCTGTCAGAAGAGGTGGTATGAGGACAGCTGGGATTTAGTTGCAGCCCAGTCACCTCACTCAAGAGGTAAACTATATCACAGTGAATTCCTAGCAAATGGGGAGGGATAAGGGGGAAAATATGCTGACACTACTGCTGCTTCTCTAAAGCAATCCACTGTCTTAAGACTTGATCTTGATTAACTTTTCTGATCCTAACAGAAAAACTGCTGGCCACATGGAAGGATGTTGGTCTGGAGCTGAAACCACATTCATCAGCTGAATGCAACTTCTGTAGGAGGCCCCTACATTTTGAAGTGATGAGTGAACGGGAAAGATCCTACTTCAGTGGCATGAGCAAACTAGTGTCTGTCAGTGCATGAAAGTAATTGTGTTAATTGTAGTCTTGTCTTGTTCCAGTACCCTGTCAGTAGCATTTTTAATTTGCTTAATAAGTATTTTAATCATAGTTGAAGCACTAAGCTCTGAAAATAAATTTCTAGAGCCATTATGCACAGTTGTGGTTTCGTTTGCTTCTTCACTTATCTTCCATAAGTGGAACTGGAGGGGCTGGTGGCTGGAAGGGGGGCTGGTGGAATAAAAACAGTGGTCTACAGCCTTAATGCTTTTCAATAGGTGGATGCCAAAAGAGCTTCAGCAGTAGTTCCTGGTGTACAACAAGGGATGGGTTTATTTCTTATGAAAAGAAAAAAAGATACTTAGATCTCCTCATGAGCTTCTATCCGAAAGCTTTTAAAAATGTGGTGTAGTACTATATGCACACTAAAACTTTAGTAGACTCTTCCTTAAGAAATGCTGTGTAGTAAGCTGTATTTAGGAGCAGGTCTTTGGGCTGGGTGCTGCTAGATGCTGTCTCCCTCTCCAGGGTGGCTGGGTGGTGTAGTGGTGGGGAAAGGAAGGCAGTCACTGCTGCAAGTAGTAGATGCAGGTTACCTCTGGCTGTCTGTGCCTCTAAGTCTCAAGGGAGACCTTGTAGCAGCCTTCCAGGATCTGAAGGGAGCCTACAGGAGAGCTGGAGAGGGACTCTTTGTCAGGAAGTCTAGTGATGGGACAAGGGGTAATGGTTTTAAATTGGAAGATGGGAGATTTAGATGAGATATTAGGAATAAGTTATTTGGTGAGAGGGTGGTGAGACACTGGAAAAGGTTGCCCAGAGAAGTTGTGGGTACCCTATCGCTGGAAATGTTCAAGGCCAGGCTGGATGGGGCTTTGAGCAACCTGCTGTAGGGAGAGGTGTCCCTGCCCATGGCAGGGGAGTTGGAACTGGATGATCTTTAACGTCTAGTCTAACTGTAACCATTCTATGACTCTGTGAAGTTGGCACAGCCTGCTCAGGGCCAAAACTTCAGCTTAAAAACTAATTATCAGTAGGCAATCTAACAAATACGGTCTCTGACAGAAGTCATTGTAAGGGAGTATCAGTGCTGCTTTTGCAACCTCTGAAAGCTTAGACCTTCTGCCTAATTGCCATGCTAGTTAATACTTTTATGAATAGCAAGGGAATGCTTTTAGGAAGGGGAAGTAGTTTCATGTGTTTATACATGTACTCAGAGGTCAATATTAGCATGAAGTCTAGAGCAAAGCACTAACCTGCTTCCTTCAGGTACAGACATGCCCAAGAACTGCTACAGCCTAGCATTCACAAGCTGCTCTGTCCAAGCCACCCTCGTGGCACTGCCTAGCACCATCACCCTTTGAAATTCCTTGTTGGGGATCCATTATAACAACACAAACAACCATGCGTTGGGGAGGTGGAAGGTGAAGTTAAGCAAATCATTATCTGCATCAACTGCAAATCGCCAGCCATTTAAGCTGGTACTGGAGCACACTACTCTTCCCAGAAAAATTCTGATAGAAATTTTGGAGTTCCCAAGCAGCCAAACTACCTTTAAAAAGCCACATGCCGGCCGGCCAAGTGGTTGCTGACTCCCTCATGTGAGGTTCTCTGCAGGAAGGAGGAAGCTGCCCACTATCAGGCTTCAGGATTAACAGGGCAGTTGTTCTCTGCAGCTAAGCGAGGTGGTGTTTGGACTGGCATGCTCAGACCCACGGCTGGGTTATCCTGTGTGCAAGTGGCTGCACTACTGTTCAACTGGATTAACATTCACGTGTGTGACATTATCCCTTTCTCACCAAGTTCAGCACTACTCAAGGAAAAACAGAGTGCCACTTCCTGACTTTGCCTTGCCATGAGCGGCTTATGGGCTAAGACCGAATGAATATGCACCCCCATGACACAGCTTTTCTCGTTATATTAGGTTACGTTACTACATTAACTTGAGACATCAAGTAAAAAGGCACAGATCCTCCACCAACCTCTCCTGGAAACACCACAGCCTGCCTTCAGAGCCATTTCCAGCTGCTGGCATAGGCAACCCATGTGCGTGTGGGGGACATCACATGATGCGTTGACTAATATACAGCCATAATGTGAAAGTACAACGTTACTTGCATTTCTAGTTTCTTCACTGAGAGCATTCAGAATCAGCCCAGTGTGTTTCACATACCAATTTATAAGCCCAATTTTTCTTTCTAGTTTTTACAGCAGCTACTCTGCATGCTGTACTGCAGAAGAATTAAGACACAAGAAGGCTATCAGAAATCTCAAACCTTATTCCAAATTAGTCAAGGGGAGAACCAAATCCTAGGATTCAAAGCCAGCAACCTTTGAAGTGACAGGAGCATGACTAACCTCAACACGTGGCAGCGATACCTCCGCGCCCATTAATGTCCAGTGTGACAAGTTGCCTTGAGTTCAAGTAGGGGTGTGAAAGCAGAGCCAGCGCAGTAAGAGGCCAGCAGAAGTCCATCACTGAACTGCAAAGGAAAGACAAATTCAGTGAGACGTAGAAAGGATAAATTTTCCCCAGTGAAAAGGCCAAAGAACACAAAAAACAAACACATATTGTTTCCCAGCAAACAGAACTTGAATGGCGCGTTGCATAACAAGGGGTGCTTGTGTAAGCTTTAGGTTGGTTTCTGGAAAATAATACAGGAAGTAATCAGTAAAAGATGTTTAAAGTCTGAGACCGTGGCAGTGGCAGAGTAAGCAAGCAAGAACCCAGCTGTAAAGCCACTTCTGACATTTGTCAGGGACAAAAATAATTCATCTAGTTGCACATTGCATAGCCCTAAACTCACACCCTCCTCCCTTTCTCACCCTGTTTACTCAATGGAGAAACCCCCGGTTGTACAGGGGCTGTGAAAATGTCCCAAGTACAAACAAGAGCACATGTTCCCCAGGGCTGGGAAGAGGCCTCAGAAGGATGCTCTTCCTGCCAGGGCCAGGTCGCAGCCTGGGCAGGCTATGATCTCTTCCACCCTCTGGCTCCCTCCTCCAGAGCACAGCCCCACCAGACAGAGCTCATTGACAGAGCTGTTGATGTTCATAAAGCTTTCAGGAGGCCTCAGTTTTCTGCCAAGTCTCTCGCTGCTTGCTGTAGGTGGTTGGGATAACCTGTGGGTTCAGCCCAGGAGGATGAAAGCAGCATCATGAGCTTGTGACCTTCATTTCTTTGGGGAACTGGACTAAAAATAGCCCATCATGCTGGGGTCAGCTTCTCCCACCAGCAGGACTTTGCCACAGAAGGAGGAGGATGCTGTCACGACTACTGGGCTGTGCACTCATCCACACTGTCCAGCCCCAGCTGCCTCTTGCTGAAACACGCTCCTGCAGGGAAATAAATGCCCTCAACACTATTCCTAGCACCTGCTCTCACTACTACTGCTTTCAGCCATTAATCCATGGTGTTTCCTAGACAGCTATGGTAGTAATAATAATAACTAGAGCATCATTGACACAACCAGATTCACAGCTCCTGTGTCCGTGGTGCCCCACACGTAATTGTTTTGGGGCACATCCCTTGCACCATGTCCCCTCAACCCCTGCTCAGTCTCCCAGCACTCAGGTTTCCCAGAGTTTCCCTCCCAGCACAGGGAGGACCTCACAGCCCATCTCTACCCTCGATGCCAGGGCTTTTAGAGCCCCATGTCCTCCCCCGGTATCTGCAGCCCAGGGAAGGATCTCCTGGCTGGTAACAGGTATTTTAGAAGCCCATGCTGGTGGCTCACCGGGTGCTTTCCCCTCAGAGTGCATTCAGCCCCCAGAAGACCTTTCCTCTCCTCTTCCAAAAAGCAAACCCATATTTTACTCCCATTAAAGATCCAGGATGAATTTTGCTCCCTGCAGGACCAACCACCTCTCACAGGCTCCACATGGATGCACACAGCAGGTCCCAGTTTAAGCACCAGCAGCACAACCACATAACTGCATCATGGGTCTGAACCTCCTGCTTTTCTTGTATTCTGATGGTCCAGCTATGCATAAATCCAGGATTATGCCTTGAACTGACACTAACTTTTAGATAATATTTATAACATTAGCTAAGCCTTAAATCGTCAGGAATGACTGCTCATACCCCTGTCTGGAGGGATAGGCAGCAAGGGGACAGACAGGATGCTTTAGGCACAAACAAGCTGGTAATGCAAGGAAACACCTAAAGGTTCAGAGATCTTAAACCCTGCAGAAGGTGGCCACCAAGCCCCACTGCTTGGGCTTTTCCCTGAGACCAGAGCCTAATCTGCTGCTACCCAGTGAAGTCCCAGGGGAGAGGCTGCCCTTCCCCATGGCACTCCCTCCTCTTTCTGCAGCAAGAGCCCTTCCCCCAGTTCTCCATCCCAGCAAGGAGCTGCAAAGGGATGCTGTATACACAGGCCACACAAGGATCCCTCTGGCTCAGGCACAGGATCCCCTCCTTCGCTACCTGGCTTGGTAGCCTTGGCACACAGAGAGCCCCACTTCTTGGCAGACAGGGGGTGAGGTGTACAGAAGGGACAGAGGGGGCAATACTAGGAAGCCCTGTGCCCCAGCTACCCTCTAACTTGATCCTATCCCTCATCATCCCCAGGCTGGGTCAGACTCCCCCCTCTCCACCCACACCCTCAGACTTGCGCAACCCAGGAAGATGATCCTGGATATACTTACCTCCTTGAGCAAATGTTCTTCCTCTCTTCACTGTTTCTCCACCCTGCTGAATACCACCCCACAAGCAGGGTACAGAGCTTTTGAGAGGGTGAGGGCTCATCTCCCTTTCCCATGGGCACCTGTGGTTTCATAGCCCAGATGCCAGGCAGCTCTTCCAATTCACACATTGGGCTTACAACCAGGTGCAACTCCTTTGCAGCTGCTCCACTTCAGCTCTCACGGGAGCAGAAGCCAAAGGAGTTATCTCCTCTGAGATTTTGTCCTTTGCGCTTTTCCACCTGGGAATCCTGCAGGGAAAAGCATCCTGGTCCCAACTTTTCCCCTGTGGCTTGTTTGCCATGGAGCACACAAGGGCATTTTTGAGTCCTAAAACCCCTGAGTGCTTGGGCTGGCTGTGGGGATGTGCATCCGTACCCACTGGCAGCCACCTCATCACTCTGAAGCTGCTATTCAGTATATGATCAAACCACGATGGGGTGGCCTTGGCCCCTGGCACACATACCTCGAGGTGACACCGGCAGCTGCTGACCAAACCTGGGTTTCCCATGCACCGACTTAAACCCCAGAGCTCTGGGTGTGCAGCAGGGAAGACTTCTCTAGCTCAAACTTTAAAAAGAAAGAGGGGGGGTTGCTGTATCCATTAACCACTGTGTGTGTGTTGGGGATAGGGATGGGGGACAGTCAGGAGGCAGCAGCCTAGTTTGTGAGGACTTTAATTGTCCCTGGGAAATGCTCAGTGTTGAGCAGGTATTGGCTTTGTAACCTGCTTTCCAAAGGGAACCTGGCAGATGCAATTGTTGGTGCGAGTTGTTCGGCAGCTCTCCTCCACCAGCATCGCTTCAGCACGCTCCATCCCACTCTACAGATTCTATTCTACTGATTTCCAACCAAGATTAACAGAGGGTAAGCTGTGAATCAATCTAAATCCTGACAAGCTTCACAAAAGCAAAGAGCTGGACAGTGTATTCCTGCCAGGCTGTGCTGCAGGCGAGGCAGCAGTCTGCCCTCAACCCTTGTATTAGGCCCTAGAGACTCCACTGGCCACCATAACTGGGAGAACTGGTGGCTCACTGGGTCTGCAGCTGGGACAATGAAGCTGTTGTGTGGCTTGGGAGAGGTGAGCTGAGGGAACAGGGTGGCTCAAGCCCCCATGGAGTGGGGTGAGCAGAACTGGGCTGCTCTAGAACAGCGCTGCCTGGCCTGTTGATACCTAAGCCTAGTGATGGGATGGGATGGGAGAGCCAAAGGAACAGGCTGGGGTGAGGTGGAATGGGATAGGGAGGACAGGATGGGATGGGGAGGGAGAAGGGGATGGGATTTGAAAGGATGGGATAGGAGGGTACAGGAAAGTACGAGATGGGATGGGATTGAAGCCCACCTTGGAACCTGCAGCCCTTGTGCTGCTCCATGGCCACACGTAGCCATCCTTTGGCATGGGACAGGGGGGCTTTCAGCTTGGGATGCCTGTGCTGACGGGGTAGGGGGCAGTGAGGGGGTATGTGCGGGAAATGTGGGACATCCCTCTCAGTATTTGGGCCAGTTTAAAAATTACTGAGCACAGGATGGGTGGAAGATGCCAAGGAGAAATGTGAATGAACTTGTTAGACAACTCTGGTGATGTCAGCCCACATTGTCACCAAAGGAGCTGGTTTCTGACTTGAGCCTTGGCAACATTGGTATGGAGGACCAACAGGACAACCTGCCTGTAGAGATGTGTCTTCTTCCCTGCCTGTGCAGCCACCACCTCTGCCCCAGCTGAGGAGGGATTTGGCCATCCCCACCTGTGTGTGGGGGTAGCCCCCTCCCGAGTGCCCAAGGGAGTGTCTGTGGTCTCTCTGCAGCAACTGAATCCCTTTGACCACCCTGGAGGTTGCCCACCAGCCCAGGAGCAGCTTAAGTCCTATCTATAGTGCAAATCTCTTTAGGTTTTTCTTTCCCCTTTCCCACCCAGCTGGGGTGAGCTCTTTACAGGTTTTACCAGGGTTTTCAGGGAACCGCAGCATATTTGAAGAACTATTATACACAGAGGGACCTCTCCTGCACAAAGGCTGCTCCATGCACAGCTCCTCCTCTGCACCAAGGGGAAACTCATTTTGGGTCGGATTTTTTTTGTGTCAAGCTTTGGGTTTTGTTTAGGTTTGGTTTTGTTTTCTGGAAATAGTGGTGTCTTACAGCCAGCTCCCCAAATCATCCACCTCATCCTGGGTCCAGCGAGTAAAGCTGAGACATGGTGCAGCTCTGACCTGGTGCAACTCCCACAAGGCTCATAGCAAAGAGCTCATTTTGGGCCTGTGTTACTCTAGGAGAGCACACAGGGAGCCTTTCCTCTGGGAAACCTGCTCAGGACACTAATAAATTAAAATAAATAAATAAATAAATTATATCCATGTTGTAGCTGAGCTCCTCTGGGCAAGGAGGGGGTAGGCAGTGGCTTTTGGTGGCTGAGTCACAAGTTGGGACATGCTTCCCTGCTTCTCCATTAGGACCCGCTGCTGGGAAATTCAGATACCACAGCCCAGCTGGAGTTAGATTTTGGCTGTGGGTCATTCTTTGGTGCTGAGGAGCTCCATCAGGGTAGCTGCCCCCTGCAGAGTGATGTGCAGGGTCCAGCTTCCCTCCCAGGAGCCTGGGAATTACTGCCTTGCCCCAGGCAAGAAGAGGGAGGGATCAGGGCCTGGGATGTGGACAGACCCCATTGCCTTTCCAATCCTTCTCTTGGCTCAGCATCAGCCCATGTTCTCTCCTCACCATCATGCAGCAATTCACCCCAGCCACAAAAACAACAGCCCCAGGCAGCCTTGCAAAATCCTCGCCAGCCCTGAAAAGGAGGAGAGCCGGGTTGAGCAGGGATGCCACCTCCTGCCGCTAGCCCTCTGGGTATTGCTGGAGCAATACAGCGTTAAACCCCTGCTGGGCATTAATGGGTTGTTCCAGAGCTCTGGATTAAAGCATAAAGTCCTTGGGGATGGTGAGGGCCAGATGCAGGCTGTGGAAGTTGCTGGGTCCTGGCTAGTGATGTCCAAGCAATTCAGGATCCACTAAATACCCAAGCCTACGAAACCCAGGGGACCTCCAAAGAGCATCAGACTGTTTTAAAAATACTTTATTCTTTAGAAAATACAGCGTTCAGTACAGTGTGCTCTGCTTCCCCCAGCTTCAATCCCCCCCAATTGCCCACTCCTGCTCCCCCAAGGCCAAGGCAATGTCGGCACATTTGCCAGGGCGCCAGGAAAGCCGAGGGCAGGTTTCACCAACCCCGTTTCCATCTTCCCAGGGAGGCAGGGGGCTCTCAAGCCCTTGCTGGTACCCAGCAGCAAGGTGCTCTCTCCACCAAAGCCACAAATCACAGCACCAAGGTCATCCCCGAGAGCTGATGATGGCCCTTGGTGGCTGGGGACAACCCTGGGAGGAGCACACAGGGGCTGTCACGCTTCCCCACACAAGGATTTGGAGTAGCCCACATCATTTTTAAGACACGGGGCTGCCCCAGACCAGAAAGCCAGCAGCAAACCAGGGAGGTGACAGTAGGGACTGGGGCATGGGGAAGGATGGGACCACGGCTCAGGGCCCTCATGGCTCCAATCCTAAACAGGGATGGGTCTAAGTCCGGGCTGTAACAGATCCCTCCCAGGGGAAAAGCCTTATTGGGGGGGTCAAAAAGGGGATGCAAGTATCACCAAAAGGCAGACCGACCTTTTTTTCCAGGGCCAGGATGAGCTCAGGACCGGAGGGGACCTTCCGCCTTCTGCCAGCTGGCTCCTCCAGGGACAAACTCCCGCCAGCAAAGCCCATGCCATGGGGAAGGGTCCTGCCCGCACCCTGAAGGGGTGCAGGATTGCTCCAGGCCTGGGAGACACGGAGCCATGTACACTGAGAGCGGGACTGGGGAGCCAAATCTGGGGGCTGGCGGAGCAGGGAAAGAAGCATTTTCTCTTTTCAAATAGAAATCCCCACCACCACCCCCCTCCCTTTGCATAGAGCAGCTTGCAGGTGAGTGTGTCCTTCAGTCACCCGGAGACACCGAGAACAGCGGCTGTGACCCCAGGGTGGACAGGAGCAAGGCTGGGGGACATTACCCTGCTGCTCCCATCCTCCTTCGGCAGCCCCGGGGCTTGCACAAGGACACAGGGAAAAGAAACACTGACAACCCTGAACCCTCCCCATCACTTTTCCCCCCAGGTGCAACAAGCCATCCTGACGTTTAAAAAAAAGGAATGAAATAGGAAAAAGAAAGGGAAATAAACCAACAGGCTGAGATGGAGGGAAAGATCCCCAGGTCAGCAGAGAGGAAGCCGGGAAGCGCCGCGGGGATGCTGTCCATTCACCGCCCGGTCCTGTGGGATCTAACTGTCCTCGCCATTCTCGCCCGGCCCCTTAATCAGCCGCTTCTGTCCTCGTTTCCCCACAGGCCCCTTGGGCTTGGCGAAGGCCTGCTTGAAGGCGTGCTGCTTGGGATGCACCTCCTCGTAGAGGAACTCCGCTGTCAGCTCAGCTCCATCGTCGATCTCGATCTGCAGCCGGAGTGGTGAGAGGGGGTTAGCGGGGTCTTGACACCCACCTTTGGGGTGCCCAATTTCCCCCTCCCCAAGCCCACCAGCAGGGCTAGACCAAGGCTGTCGTAGGTTCCCTTGCAGATGTTGGATATGGGTCTCCTCCATCACCTCTGGATGGGCTTGCACTTACCTTCTTGGCTATCTCCAGGCAAAACTCCTGCTCCACGGTGTCCAGCAACCGGCTCTTGCAGCTGGAGTAGAGCATGCGCTCCTTGATGCTGCATTTGTACCCAGGCATGGAGTAGATAAAGACTGCGAGAAGAGAGGGGGGCTCATGGCACTGCCCAGGCTTGTGGCCGTGGAGCGCCAGGCAGCTGCATCCCAGCCCAATCATGGCTTTCCCAGTGCATTCCAGCCTAATCATGGCTTTCCCAGCCCCATGGGTCCCAGTCTACCCAGTGACAGAAGGCAAAGCCATCCATCACCCCTCTCCTGGCTCTAGTACGCCTGCAACACAATGGCTGTGCAATTTTGTCCACAGCAGCACCTGGAGAGCCCTGCATTGCACATGGCAGCTTCTTTTGGCACCAAAGAACCTGCCAGCAGCACCCACCATGAGAGAACGGCAAGCAGGAACCGACTCAGGGTCCCCTGCTGCACCATCACCACACAAGCAATGGTCCAGATACAGCGGGGACCCGTACAGGCTCTACCCAGCCCCTCATCCCAGTGCCAGGTCACTCACCAACAGACTCCAGGTAGTCTCCCTCATGTGAGTGTTTGTACAGGAAGAAATGGTAGCGAGCTGAGTCTTGGGGGATCCTCTTGGGCAGGTCAGCGATCTCTGTGGGGCTTGTGTGCACCAGGTCGATGGTTTCCCGCTCCAGATCCAGCTTCTGATGGACAAGAGGGAGTGGACAGGAGTGAGAGGCAGCAGCAAGAGGCAGGGGCAGTGAGGTGCAGGGAAGCCACCTGAGGGACCTACCAGCTGGATGTAGTTGATCTTCTTCTGCTTGAGTGCCTGGATAGCTTGCTGAGCATCCAGCTGCAAGGGGAAGACCAGGCCCTGCAGAGTCTGGTGCTTGCTCTCCACACTGATCTCCGTCTTCACCTGGGGATGGAGACCAGCCACGTGTCAGGGCAGAGAACAGCAGGTGGGGAAGGGAGAGAAATGAAAACTGACCAATGCCATGGCAAAAGCCTTCTCGTCCAAGGAGCCGCCCGACACCCAGCTCGCAGGAACTGCAGCATTAAACCACTGGAAGTCAGCCGGGCCCTGGGCGGCGATGCTTGTCACCGTACCACCATTCCAGATCACCCGGCCACAGCCATGCACCCCCACACCCTTCTGCTTCACTACCAGTGAAGACCATCTCAAAACTGATGTTTCCCAGTGAGCCCCTGGCAGGGATGTTGTGACCAGCGCTGGCCCATGTCCATCTCTGACTGCAACTGGTGGGTGATGGGGGAGCCCTGAAATCACAGCTTTTAGCTACATGGGACCCAGCTGGTGGGGAGGGCAAGCCCTTCCTCAGCAGGTTTAATGGCAGCAGACAGGCAGACCCTCCAATGCTGGAGCCGGGAAACTGGAGATCCACAGCTCAGAAAGATCCCAAATGCTGTTCTCCCCGACAGAGGCTGCTGCCTGTACCCCAAACAAATCCCCAACTCCAGAGGCCGAACCCCATAACAAAGAGGGAAGAGAAAGAGATTGTGGAGACATCACACCACCCTGGGTGCCTCCATCCAGCCCAACGTGCAGGTCCCTGACCAGGACTGGAGGGTGCCATGAGCCGGCAGCAGAGAAGGGAGGGCAGGACGCGGCAGGCGCAGGGCATACCTCCTCGGGGCCAGAGTACTCTACCAGCGATGGGCAGCAGCAACAGCCCCCCACCATCTGCCACAGAATACAGGGAGACGGGGTCACCCAGACAGCGAAGAGCCCATCCCACCTCAAGACACACACCCCCGGTAAACAGTTTGGCAACGCTAACCCAGGTGCTCAGCAGTGAGCGTGGATCCCTTTCCTTTGGGATCAGGTTGGGGAATTTTGGATAAAGACAATCCAGCCATTTTTTTTTTCTTTTTTACTTTCTTCTTTTCCCTCCCCCTGATAGAGAAAAGGAAGAAAAATCAAGGCATGCCAAGAGAAATATAGGAGTTTCAGCTCACATCTCAAAAACATCTCAGCAGCACCAAAGTGCATCTCGTTATGAGGCTGCGCTTTGTTACAGCAGCCCCACATGGTACCCACACCCCAGGGAAGTGATGGACCCGGGGTGCCTGGAGCACAGCATGCAGAAAAACACCACTGGAGAGGAAAAAATCGGGCATCAAGCAGGCAGAACAGCCTACCATCTCAGTGTTCGAGTCCTGGGAACAGGAATCCTGCGAGCATGGGGAGAGGAGACACACCATCAACGGTACCCGGTATGGGGATGGAGGGGGGTGTCTCGTGTGAAACAAGAAGGGGAGGGGGACACACGGACATGCTGGGAGGATGGAGGCGTACCATCTCTCTGCTGGAGGCCAGGGAAGTCAGGTCCTGGCGGCGCAGGCAGGGATAGCGACAAAAGACAACATGGGAGACATCAGCACTGGGGAGAAACAGGAGGGAGAGCCCTGGCCCTGAGCCCTGGCAACCCCGCACGCAACATCTCCACCAACATCCCTGCACAGAGCCCATCCTTGCCCCATCTCCTGCCGGCTCCACAGCCAGAGTGGTACCAACCCAGAGTCTGAAGGAGTTCCAGCAGTCACAGCAATGGATTTTGGGCTATTCCCCACCAAACAGCGTATCCTAAAGGTCTGGGAGGGGAAAAAAGTGTCCAAGTCTCTCTACCCATGCCAAGCATCCTGGAAGATGAACCAGGTGTGAATGCTCGGCTCTTGGGAAAGAATTGCTCAAGGGTTGTCTGGTGCCAGGCGGGCGAGAGGTCTGGCCGACCTCCAAGCTCTGCCGTCCTACCATCCCCTAGGGTGCTGTGGCACTAGCAAGGGTCCGAGGGCAAGTGGCAGGGGTTCAGAGGGTACACACAAGCTCTCCTGGTCCTACCCTGAAGAGATGTGCAGACTGAGGATACTACCACCACCAGCACCTCCAGATCCTCATCCTTCTCCCCCTAAATGCAAGGACGCTGGGAGAATTATAGCAGGACTGAAGAGAGCTAAAGTTGTGACATGAAGCATGCTGAAGTCCAAAAGTCCCAAGAGATGGGAAGTTGTCCTAGCAACATCAACTCCGCTGTAAACCTCTGTATTTTCTACTCCTTCCCTTTCCAAAAAACGTTAAAACCTGACTCACTGAAACACCCACTGCCCAGGGCACAGTCCTGGAGCTGTGCATGGGACAGCTGAGCAGGCTTGGCCAGATTGGCCCCTGCACCAAGATGGAGACCCTTCAGCACACCCAGCGCTCAGCTGCTTCCCACCTTTTCCACCATTCCTCTCTTTCTAAATGCCACAGACTGCTCTCCATGGCTTGGTCTGACAACAGGCAACAGCGTATCTTTAAAATAACCCCCAACCAAACCAAATGGCACCTTGATCCGTGAGTGAGAGTGGGAAGCAGAGTATAGTAGAACAATCAGAAAACAAGCACCATGAGTACCACTTACCTGGGCACCTGACCCTGCAAGACACAGCTCCCAGAAAAACCCTCAAACTATTTAATCCCACAACACTTGCCAGCCAAGGCAACGGCACAGACATCCAAAGATGCCAAACAAGCCACAGAGCCACCACTAGCATCCATCTCTTTCTTCACCAAACATGGGGCATCACCTTGGATCCTCCAGCACAAATCCTGCCCAGCCCCTCCAGGCTGGAACAACCATGCTGAGACCCAATGCAGTGGAGACTACCCCTTGGTGGCATCTCCTGAATCTCACTCAACTCCACCATCCCCAGACCTGCTCTGGCAGGTAGAAACCTCTTTTCGTCTTTTGCCATTAATTAATGCCATCAGGCTGATTGGCTTCATGTGTCCCAGACATGTCCTCACCCACCCATGTGCCCAGCAGAGGTGGAAGAGAGAGGGATGCTCCTCTAGAGAGGACGGCTTTCCACAGCGTCCAAGTGAAGTCTCCCCACCCCAACAAAATCCTGCTTCCAGGTCATCTTCCCACCCGGTGAAGCCATCCCCTCCCCTGCCTCAGCATTTCACTGCACCAGATTTTAGCACAAGTGCCGCAAGTGCCACAAGTGGCTGGGAGATGATGGTGTTACAGCCAACCCTACTCCGTGTCACTTCCACATCTTTTTCCAGCAAATAGGTGCCCAAATTTAGGCTAAAGATCTATATTTCTTGGTATGGCACCCCTCATATTTATAGCTAAGGAGGAAGAGTATGGGAAATGAGGCTGCTGCAGCCCAAAAGACAAGCCTGAATTCTTCCTGCCTCCCCCCATGACTTCAAACTCAGCTCTGGGTTTTGCTCCAGTACCTAGAGGTTAGAGACTGCTGCCTCTTTTCAGTCTCAAACCGTCTTCTGACTGCCAATTACAGCGAGCAAAACAGAGTCCTGCTCTCATGTCCTAGAGCAAGGGAAAAGAAAATAGTTCCATAAATTCCTCTTTATGCCAGCAACTGGCCCATGAGGATGCTTGGTCCACCTTGGCAAGGACAGGAATGGGTTAAACTGCTGTTGTATAAGAGCACAGTAAAAACGAGCCACCCTTTTTAGCTGGATGCTCAATCCCACAATCTCCAGCAGCAAACATATCCCTGCATCTCCCATCCCTGCAAACCCTGAAGGTCTCACACTCCTCCTCCCTGCGCTGGCAGACACCCACCTCATTGATGCGGATCTGCTGGAGCTCCTGTTCGGCTGCTGTCAGCGGAGCCGGGGCAGAGCAGGAGGATACGTGCTTTTGGTAACCACTCAGGGACACATCCTCCTGCAGACAGAGGGACAGGGATGGGGGGAAGCATCAGGGGGTGGTTACTGCTGTGGGGCTGGATGCACCCACAGCACTGAGCAACCCAGTGGGTCTCAGGCTCTCCCTACCAGGAGGATCAACACAAACAGCACTCTTGGATGCCTCTGTGCAAATCCCACGATTGATTTTAAACAGTGCCTGTGACCGCCCGTGCCCGTTCAGATCACCCTGCCCCTTCCAGGACACCTATGCCTGTGGCAGTGTGGCTCCTCTGGATGATTAACAGAGCTCATGAGCACCAAAGTGAGAGGGGAAGACACAGACCATTGCCCAGGAGCAGGAGGGCAGCAGAGGGGATGCTCCCTGGCTCCCATGGACACCAGAAGCCTCAAAGAGGGGCTGATGGCTGATGCCCAGGAGGATCTGGCTGTGCAGTCCCCTTTGCAAAAAGCCCATGGAAGAGAAGAGAAACCTCCCAACAAGTGCTGCTGGGGAAGCGCAGCCAGATGGACTGGGTGCAGCAGCAGCAGCTCTCGCTGCTGAAGTGACACTGCCACCGTCTGGCGCTGCTTTTCCTGCTCAGAGTAAAGCTTTCTGAGCCTTCCTCCAACCTCTTTCACGGTCTCCATCACAGACTGACTGCAGCCATACAGGCAGGAGAAAGTGGAAGCAGCCACTGAGGAGACTAAAGCAGGACAGGGGACAAACCTCTGTCCCACCTGGTTTCATCGCCAAGCCTGAGGTAGGCTGCCGAGGCTCAAGGCTAAGCCCAAAAGGTTGCCCAGGGACCACCACCATACCTTCACAGTTCCAAACATCTCGTCCTTTATGTGCCCCCCGCCAAACTCCTTCTTCACAGTGGCTCTGGTGGCAGCATACAGCATCTTCAGCCGGACCTGCATAAGGAGGGAGGTGGCAAGCATGGTCAGAGAGGGGACCGGAGAGCAGCACCTCCACACAAGAAGTGCCCGATGCTCACAGTCATCATCCCACCACTGGCTCCACAAACCTCAGCCCTCTCTGGAAGCAACCACCTGGTTTCCACCAGGTGAATCAGCCAGCAGGCTGATTTCCACCCGCAGTATCTCTGGGCAGGGAGCAGCCAGGGAGACCCATGGCCTCACTGAGTGCTGCCTGCAATCGGAAGGCTCATTCTGTGCTTTGTTTTCCCATCCCCAAGCTCCAGCGTGCCACTTCTCACTTGTGCCTGGGTAAGAGGAGGCACAAACACTGCCAGGGTTGCCTAAAAGGGGACTTTTGCCTTTCGGGACTTCTTTTGCATCATTCTTCTACAAAATGCAGGGAAGAGTGTGCCTTTGTACAACACCCTTGCAATAGGACCCTCCACAGTTTGTTGAGATATATAGACAAAAAAATACCTCTTATTATACATATACAGATGTATATGCATGAGTACACATTTATAAAATTATGTATTTTATATTATTTTATTGTAATTGTGTATATGCATGTATGTAAATGTACACAAATATGTATACACACATACGAAGCTATATATATTGTGTATGTTATTATATGTATGTGTATATATATCTCAAACTGAGGATCTTTTTAATATGTGGTAATATATATGATAGTATATAATAATAATGACATTTGTGAGATATGCAATAACTATATACATTTTTATATATACAAAAAGTGCACGTGCTAACAGGGCAGTAAATCTCAGGCCCACTGAAAGCCCGTTATGGATGTGTGCTCAACAAGACAGCATCTTCCCAGCCATAGGGATGGCATCCTCTGGACTGCCATCCTCTGGACTACCACTCCAACCAACCAGCCCTCAGAGCCTGCTCTCCAACACTGGCCCCAGCCCCACAAACCGGCCCAGCAGGTGTCAATGCCACCCCTGGCCCCACAAGCCGGCCCAGCAGGTGTCATCGCCAGCCCAGCCACACACAAGGCTCTGGGGCAACCAGCCTCCTTAGCCTTTTTTAAGGCTGATTTTGGGTCCAGGCCAGAGATGGACCTGCAGCCACTTAGTGTCACTCCTCCAGGGGCGCAGGGCCAGGTGAGTCGATGCCAGCACCAGCTCTTCCCAGTGATGCTTTTGGCCAGAGCTGCAGTGGGACAACCCAGCTACCGCTCCCCCAGCTACGTCCCAGTCCCTCCACCTCCTCCTGCGACACTACAAAGAGGACAGAGGTGGGGTCCGGTGTACCTTATTGTGTTTTTAAAAAATTCCCTCATCCCCAAAGTGGTCTCCACTTCTTAACCCGGGCATGGTGATGGAGGGCATGAATAATCCTCCTCAGCCTCAGCACAAAGTCAACTTGGCCAGCATTTCCTCCACCTCCCAGATCACGCCTGTGTCCCCATGCTGGGGTGTCACTGGCACAGTGCTCACCGGGGAGCTGTCGGGGGACCAGGAGATGAAGAGCCACTCGTAGCCCTGGGCATTCTGGCTGTCCAGGCGGTAGAGCACGTAGCACGGCTGCTGCTCGTCCAGCAAGGGCAGCACAAAGGCATCATAGTCATTGTCCCAGCGCCGGGACAGCTCTTTGTGGGCTCCCAGCACGAGCTGTTCTGGAAGAAGAAGAGGGAAAAAGTGGTGCTAGGTGAAGGCAAGGCTTAGCTCACTTTGCAGGACTGCAGGACGACTCATCTAAGGGCTTGCTGCAGTTCCAGCACTGATGACGCCATCCTGCAGAAAAACAAATGAAGGCTCTCAAACCATAAGCATGAATGTACACACCCACGAGTGAGCCCCCTAGGAGATGCCATCAGGGCTGTGATCACCATGGAGGGATTTGTTTTCTGCCAACGTCTCACTGTCTCCTGTCCGATCATCTCCTCCCCTCCCAGCCTCCTCTCTGGTGAACATACATAGCTTTCTTCCTCTCTGCTCTCTTTAGTTGTGTAGTTCCCAACCACCTCTCTTTGCTCCCAGGGGAGCGCAAGAGGTCCTCCATCCCACCTGGATAAACTCTAGTGGCTTGGGCACTAGAAGACCTCATCAGAGACATGAGGAACCACCTACATTTGGGGTACTGAGTAAAATGAAAGTCCATTGTAAAAGCCAGGACAATGAGCCAACACTGCTCTTATCAGATTCCCCATAACTTCAGAGTTGTCAAAATCAGAGCTAATACCCAAAGCCCATGTCTGTGGGGGCCAGAGCTGTCCAAGAGACCCCAGCCTGGGGCAGGACCATGCTGCCAGGAGAGTCCCACCCTCTGGAAGCTACCTACGTATTTCACACACGTGGTTGCATCTCAAGTGTCTGGAGGGTATTTTTTCAGCTGCTGCGCAAGAGGCGGTGGGGCTGGGAGCCCTGCAAGCTGGGCAGTGCCTGGCTGGGATATAAACACTGGTGTAGGCATCCTGTAAACATGAACTCCCCCCTGCTGTGAGGGTCAAACCAACTTTTGAGAAGGCTGGATGGAAAAGCGATGGTGCTAGAGGCGATTGGTGTATGTTGTTGGAAAATAGTCTCTATTTTTATTCCATTTTTAGACACAGAATAGTCTGGGGAGAGATGTCAGGACTCAGAACAAGATGTAGGAAAATTTAGAGGTGCTAAAGCAAAATGAGGTTGGGTCTTGGACAGCTGGCACTCAAGGGGATGCTCAGCCTGGCACGTGCCCTGCCTGGACCTTTGCCCATGGCCCCGCTGCCCATCGGGAGCTGGGGAGCCCCTTGGCGGGGACACAGCCCTGTTCCTTCCAACCCATCCAGCTCAGCGGCTCCAAATCCCATAGTAGGAAAGCTTTTCAGGGAAAGAGTTGAAGAGTAAACGGTTGGGATCAGTTACTCTCACCTCCCCTCTCCATCTGAACAAGGCCTTCCCCCACTGACAGTGGAATAGTCCTTCCCTGCCCAACACCACCCTCCCGCAGCATCTGCCATCGCATGCTGAACCTGTAATCAATTTGTGCTCAAGGGGCACATGCTACTGGTACAGTAACAAGGACAGCAGAAAAAAAAAGTGCTGAAAATACTTTATCTTGAGCAAAACTACCTGTTTTGTGAAAGAGAAGCGTAAAAACCTCAATGTATCCCTTAAAATAAACAGAAAGCCCTACAAGCAGATTTTTGCTTTGCAAAGACTTGGGTTCCTAAAGAGACTGCCAGGAATTTTGCCTGGCCAACCCCTCTGGCAGCTCACAGGTGTCTCTGGCTGCCAAACATCCCGACACCTCACGCGCGAGGTAATCAGTGCCGAGTCACTCCGGGCTATTCCTGGGCTGCGACCAAGCTGGACCCTGGCCACGCTGCTGCGAGTCGGCAGCCTCCAGCTCTCCCCTGGGCTGGAGGAGCTGCTTATTCCCCTGCCTCCCATTGGGATCTTCTCAGTTCAGCTCAACCCTTTCAGGGCCAAATCTTCCTCCCTTTGAAGCACTGGGAAAGAGAAACCCAGAGCAGCTGCCCTTCAGTAAAGCATTATGGCCAGTGCCGGTTATTTCAGGCTGTGTTTCTGCAGGGCGCTGCTTCTGGACAAGAGAAGCTGGGAGCCTTTCTGGCCCTGGAGGTGCCCCCAACACTCAGCTGCAGGCAGGCTGCCCTCCTCCAAAATGCCCATAAGAGGCAGCCCTGCCTGCAGCTCTGGTGGGCACCAAGGTGGGAGAAATGCACGCAACAGGGAAAACCTTGTCCAGAAACCTGCTGACAGTGAGGAGTAGAGCATCACCTACAGCCACATGGGACCACAAGTAGTTCTCATGTCAGGGAAAGCATTGCTGAGCCTCAGTGTGCAACCTGCTTCCCCCCGACACACACCTTCTCCATCAAAGCTTGGTTTCTTCTGGCTGGCCCCCAAAGGCAACATCAGCTCAAGGAGCTCCCAAAGCAGCTGTAGCTGCTGTCCTGGGGATGCCTGGACAGAGCATCTGCCATAAGGCTCCTTGCACTGTCCTCCTCTCCTTCCATCCTCCACTGTCTGCTCTGACATGCCCCAAGAGTAATGCTCTCTTTGGGGGCAGAAAGTCCTGTGCAAGCCGTTGCACAGGGCTGGCGGCTACTTTTCCGCACCCCCTGTGCAGGCAGAGCAGCTGGCATATCCTCCCCAGCTGGCTCGGGACACATCCCTTCCAGGGTCAGCATGCCTGAGTCCATCTGTCTAGCTGTGACATCTGCCTGGATGCTCATTACTGCTTAAAGGTCCTTCTCTGGTGAGTAGCAGCAGGCTGATGTCCCCGTGTTACAGAAGAGTGGTGGCCCAGAGAGGCCAAGCACTTTGCCCCGAGTCATACCGGCAGGCAGATGGGACCACCACTACCTTGTCCCCAAGCTCCTCAGTGTAGAGGTGCTCCTGACTCTCCTTCTACCTGCCTACCCACAGCAGTCTCAGGCTCTGATGCACTTCAGAGGCTTCTGCAGACCATGGCTGGTCTGCAATAGGAGAAAGGAGCTGGTAGGGTGGGAGAGCCAGACTGAGAAGCACAAAGCACTGCCGAGTAAGGTTGGTCCATGAAGCAGCTGCTGCCACCAGCACATCAGACAGGTAATACATCCCATTCAGGCTGATTGGAGGTGGTGGGATGTGGTTTCCATTGATGGTAAAGTATTTCCTTCACAAGCCCCAGCATCCTAAGTCCAGGCTTAGGGGCATCCATAACTTATCCTAATGCAAACCTGACTCCCTCTTTTTAAAAGAAAAAGGAGTCAACAACATCGTTGCCAAAGATGCTCTGAAGAAACAACACAGATGTCACAATCCAACACAGGGGACCCCAACAAGGAGAAAGCCAACACCAATGAACCCTGCAGTGACCCTGCTGATGTCCCACATGTTTCAAGTCACGCTGCTCTTCCAAATGGGGTTTCCCAATACCTCCAAAGCCAGCACAGGTTCCTTATAACCACATCCACCTTAGTATTTGCAACATGGTCCTGGTGGTCCACCCAAGGGAGGTGGTGACAGCCTCTTGGCAAGGCATTAATGTCCCCGCTGCTGTGACAAACAAGTCATTGGCATGCAATTGTACGAGGCGGAGGAAGGAAAACCTACACCACGGGACGGGATGTTCAATCAGTGCTTTGCTCTGCTCTCTTGTTTGATAGATGTAGAGGCCACCCAAAGGCACCATTCGGTGAGGCAAATGCAGGCAGGTTGGCACCAGCCTGTAAACCAGGCCAGGGCAGCCCCAAGCACAGGAACAGGGGCTGAGACAGGGTGGGTTTCAATGTGTAGCATCCCTTGTGGGATGCAATCAGGGTCTTGTGCCGAGTCCCACGCTAAGGATCATCCCCTGCCCAGAGAATCTCCTTGCCCGGTGTGGGATGCCATGTCCAAGAGGAACATGCTGCACATCACCCCCAGCTGTGATCCCACAGCACCTTCTCATGGAACCCCCCCCAAACAAGATTTCAGGCAGCTGCAGCAAAAGCCACCCAGAGCCCAGCACCGGTCCCCGATGCTGTATCAGTCCACTGGCAAAGTCACTGTTCCTCCCTGGAGCCACAGTGGGGCTCCAATAGCTGTTCACCAGCACACACAGATTTTGGGCTTGTATTTCAGCTCTGGGCTGCCACAAGCCAGGGAGCCCCAGCAGGATGTTCCTTGGGGTTTCCAAGCACACACGCTGGCAAGGCAGCAACAAAGAGGAAAGGAGGAGAGACAAAACAGAACCAACACAGTATAAATCAAAGGCGCTTAAAAACAGGACTTACCGTCTTCAATGATGACCTTGATGAGCCGAACTGAACCGTTTCGGGCTTTGGCAAAAAAGTCCCTTAATTCCGTGGTGGCTGAAAGAACCAGAAACATTGTGGTCAAATTTAGCAACCAAAGCAGGTGCTGGGCTCCTCAGTGGCTGGCGAGGGAGGGGAGCAACTTGACAGGATAGAACTTTAAAAATTAAAAAAAAAGAATAGATATTCTGGTGCCAAAAAAATGATAATAAAAGTAATAATACAGAACCCAAACAGCTGGGAGAGAAGTACTGTGGCTCCCTGAGGCACCAGAGTTAAATAGCAGCTGGGAGCACATGTGATCCAGAGAACTTGATACTTGGCCTGGGTGAACATAATCACCCAAATTTAGATGATGGCTTGGCTGGTGCAGGCAGGGAGAGCTCAAGTGACAAGTTTATTCGCTTTACAGAGCAACAGGGTTTGCATACAGGGGGTGGCTGGAAGATGTCTCAACAGGCTGTGACGTCCCGGGCTCGTGACACGCAGCATGGATGCTGCTCCCGAGACAGCTTGGGACCAGCATGACTCCAAACTGGAGGCACTGGTTTGAAGATGAGCTCCTGAAGAAGGGAAAGAGCAACAGAGCTGACAGGGCTTTGTTTGCAGAAGGCTTTTGGGAAGTGTTTTAGGAAGCCACCTTCCTCCTTACCCCTCCTTCTCAAGAACCAGGCACCCACCAAAGGGCACAGCGGTTACTGGATGTTGACCCACAGCCGGCATTGGAGGCTTAATCTGCCCACCCTGAAAGCATCACTGGTACAGAGCTCCTTGTCCCATCCAGGACATGCTATACGCAAAGGCAACACCCAAGAGATGTAGCTGGAGGGGCTGAGCCCCCCAACAAGGAGCATCTCCCAGCCCATAGAGTGCCCAGCATCTCCCAGCCTGGCTCCCCCTGAAAGTCCTTTACTGGATGTGGCCACGCAGCCAAGGGGTTCTGTGAGTTTAAAGCCATCGGCAGCTCTGTGCTTATTAGAAATACTAAATAAGCCGATGTTGGAAAAGTTAGAGATGCCCCTTAGTCCATGTCAGGATCCATGCTTGGAGTCACCATCAGCAACCCCCTACTCCTGATGCTTTGCTGCACCACCTGCCCATTACCCACCACCGTGCCTGAGCAGATCACAGCAGGAAGGAGCCCTACTTTGGTCCCTGGAGCCTGAGAGCATCCATGGCCAAGGCACTTTGCAAAGAAAGCCGTCCCCACATCAGCTGAAAAGGTGGGGTGGCCAGAGAAGCCATCCCCTGCAGACAAGGGCCATATCCATTCTGCTTCAGTCCCACTGGCAGCGGGTACCATGCTCCAGCACAGCCCCCCAGCATCACTGCGGGGAGGGTTTTACCCATCACTCACCCAAGGGACAAGAGGGACACCGACTCTGTCACACGCTGGTACCCTCTGTCCCCCTGGAGGGGCTCTCCAGGCTGAGGCATTGCCCGCAGCTCCCCGAGCTCCGAGGGAGAAGGAGCAGGTGTGGATTTGTCCTCATGCACAAACATGATGATGCAGCCAGAGAATCCCCTCAACAAACTCCTCCCTGTCCCCACCAAGGGATGCATCTGAGACACAATTGTCCCACCAGCTCAAAGCTTGCCCTCATCAGAGGTCTGGATGGCTTCCCCTTCCAGGGAGGGAAGGGACATAGATGAGGAGGAGTTCCCAGGCTGGTACCCCATACACAGCAGCACTCCCACAGAAACCCAGAGATGCCACCACAGCAGGACCCCACTGGAATGGGCACACAGACACCCCAGCAAAGGTACATCAGTCCTTAATGGCATTTTACGGGACACACAGAAGACTTCCTGGGGTAACCCCACCATGAGCAAATCATCCTTCTCCCTCTGACAGCATGGAGGCATGGGGACCTCCGAGTTCCCAGAGCAGACCTTCACCCTCTCCCAGTGGCAGCTGGGAGCTCAGCCTGCTCCCGCTGTTCCCACCCAATGATGAGCTGATATTTTTAGCCCCTTTCCCTGTTGAGAGAAGCTCTTTCCTTCCGGCAGCATCTGCGGTTATTGCAAACACACGAGGCGGAAGAGGAGGGGAAAAAGAGACATTTATACACCCAGGAAACCTCAGGCAGGAGACAAAAGCTCCTAATAAGCACTAAGCTTCACCAATTCCCATTACGCTGCCAAGTAGAGAATAGCATCAGCCTTGGATGTTTCCATAGCATCAGCTCTAGGGTAGAAAGAGGAAAACTCTGCAGCACCAACCAGCTTGCAAACCCCTCCAGCCTGACCCCATTCTTCCCAGAGCATAAGGGCAGGCAGGGGTCTGGAAGATCAAGAGTCTGGGCAAAAGCCACCCTCCAGCCCACTGGGGAGTGCCAGGAGTGCCCAAAGCCATTGAACTGACAGCTGAGATGATTGACATGAGACGGCCGAGCACTGGGACCTGGGACTTGGTTCTGCCAAGGAAGAAGGTGCTTTCCAGAGGAGAGAGTGGCAGAGCTNAAATAATAAAAAATAATAAAAAAGCATTTTTATTTAAATAAAAAATTCACCACAGTGTCTTTGACATCCCCTTCTGTCTCTTGCAACACAGCCAAGAACCAATGAGGAGGAAGAGGAATATGCTAGCAAAGGTTTTCAGCACAAGCTCAACGACTGCTTCATTATAGCATGATTACGACTTAATTGGCACAGAAGACTTGACAAGATGGCTCACATGCCTGAAACATTGATACAAAAGACCAGAGCTGAGTCTGGAAGAAAGACAAGGAAGAGACCTTACCCTAGAGATGGAGACAAGCAGTACTTCTGCCCCAAGATGCTGGGAAATCTCCAGGACCCAATTCAAGGGCTGAAAAACCCACGTGTGGAGAAACCACAAAACTCAGCTGCTGCTTCTGGCTTGTCTCCCTCTGCATTTGACAACGAGGTAAGGTGGGAAAGAAGATGCTGGGCACCCATCAGCATGGCCAATGCTCCGACCATCCTCGTGTGCGGATAGTGAAGGGAGGAGTGATGGCGCAGACGACTAGAGAGGCACCTGCGTGTCCAACTCACCCTCTTGACATGGCGTTCTATAAAATCCTGGCACAAATAATGCAGAAACAAACCCAAGCTGGGCTAGAGCCAGCAGGAACCTACTGAGAAAAAAGCTGCATGAGATCAACCTAGCTTCCTCCAGCAGAGCCACAGACCTGTGGGCTTCAAGGATCTCAACCAGTTTAGCTTTCTAAGTGTCTCCAAGTGTCAGAAGCCAGCTTGGGAAACACAGTGGTGGTGAACTTCTACAGCACCAGCACAAAACTGCACAGACAACTCACTCCGGGATCGATCAGAAGTTGGATTGAGAAGGTCTCCTGGCGACCTGTGGTGGGTGCAGGCTTAGTCCATATCTCCATAAACACCTCTGGCAACTGCAATAGTGTTTTCTGCAGTGGTAAGGTGGGAAGGTAGAGGAGATGCAAGCGCGCGCTGGAGAAGAATTCACCGTTCTCTCAGGAGACTGGAGAAACGGGCTGGAAAAAAACAGAAATAAGATGAAACTCAATAGGAAGCAAAGTACCGTAACTAGGAGAAGAATGGGTTTTACCAGCGCAGGGCAAGGTCCAGCAGCTCCAGAGAAGAGCAAGCCAAATCACAGGTTAATCGCTTCACGTTGTTGCAGGCAAAGTCATTCATGAAGTCACGAACAAGAGGATGACCACATTATTTGGTGGCAACGAGGCTTCAGGCACAGCACAAACAGCACGTCTGGGCTCAGCGTCACACAAGGAGCAAGGCACAGGACAGATGGCACCTATGCCAGAAGGCACAACGTGCAGGAGCGACTGAAGGAAGCGGGGCCGGTCAGTCCAGAGGTGAACAATTTGTACTGGTTTTCCAGCCAGAAGTATCAGGTCCCACCTCAGTATTTGGGAAATCTCACATGAGGGTGACTAAACACTGGGAAGGGCACCACACCTCCATTACTGCCCTGAAAGACCTCCAGAAACCCTCCTGGGATGCTGCTACTTTGAGGCAGGATGAGCTCAGTAGAATCGTGAGGAACCTTCTGGTCTTTCTACAAGGTAGCCCTGCTGCTGACTCTCCTGGCAGACACAGTGAGCACAAGCACCACTGCTTCTTCAGCCACCCTCCCGTGACAGCCCACAAATCACCTCTGGCCATCTAGTCGTGCAACACCTCCCTCTTCTGCCTGCTTGTGCTGCTGCAGATGAGCCATCCCGTACTCATGAGCCACCTGCATGAATTAAAATACATTTAACAGTCTGCTAAGAGTGTGCCCCAGGTCCCTTTGCACCACAAAACCTTCCTGCCCAGCAGTACTGGGCACCCACTTGGGACAGAGGGCTGTCGGCACCAGGGTACCAAAGATGGGCAGCTTGCAGTGTGGGAAAGAGGTGATGGTTTGGCCAGGGTTGGCCTTCAGGTGGCCTGGACCATGGAGGCAAGCTGCTAGAGACAAGGAACTTGTGGTGGGAAGGCACAGCAGTGAGCAGCACTGAGCTGATGGGGACCAAAGCCTGAAGACCCCCCTCCACGCCTTGGGTACCAGCAGGGTAGCCAGATCCTTCACCTATTGAACAGACATGGTGTTTACAGCCAGAGCAGGCGGCTGTCCTGCCCTGGGATGTGTCCATTCAGATCAGTTCCCGGGAGATTTCAGTGCTGGGCTTGAAGCACCACACTTCCCCAAAAGCATGAGGAGATGGAAATTGTGGGTACCACCCCGCCACAAAAGCTGTCACCAGAGCCGAGGCAGGCTGTGAAGAGAGCAGGGGGAGGCAGAGGCAGCGCACAGCGATGACAGCTGTAGCCACAGCAACGGGCCGGGCTCTTCCTGGGGATGCCGGGGTGCCAGCGGAGCCGCCTGCGCAACCCGCGGGGAAGCACCGCGGGGACGGGAATGGAGGTGACAGCCACACTGCCACCTCGGCACCTTTCCCTCCTCCATCCTCTCACTCACTTGTTGGAGGAAGAAACAAGGGGTTTTTTTGCTCCTTTGACCCTTCCAGATCTGCCCCCCATCCCGATGACAGTGCCCAGCTCCGGGATCAATAATACATGCTGCCTGAAACAGATGCCTCTCTCAATACATCAAAGTCACCTTGCTCTCCCAGCGGGAAACCCGAGCCTCCAGCCATCAATCTTTCATTCCCTGGACATAATCTTCACGTTGATGCCACTCCAAGCGGCTGCTTCCCTTTCACTGTCCGGGCCACAGCGTGCCTGGGATGCAACAGGGAAACTCAGCCAAAAACCCAGCCACAGACCTGGGCAAAATTTGTCCAGGCTCCAGGGATGCTTGGCCAGGCAGTAGCTGAGATGCTGATGGATAAGTCACGGTTACACCTGCACCACCCACACTTTCCCTGCAAAGGATAACTCTGCCCAGCTCCTGCTGGGGCATCCAGAAAAAGGGCACAACTGCAACAGGCACAGAATAGCTGTTGCTGCTGCTAAAATGCCTCCTTTTCAGTCTATCCCCGTGTAACTCCGTCACGCAGCACCCACTCAACCCTCTTGCTGCGGACAGCTTTTCTGCTGACAGATGTGGCTGGCCAGTGTAAGAGGATTTTATTTCTCACCATGTAAAAAAAAAAAAAATGTCCTTGCAGGGAATTTTCTCTGGGGAAAAACTACAGATGTCAGGAGAAAACAGAAAGAAGGGAATAAAAAAAAAAAAAAAAAAAAAAAAAAAAAAAAAAGAGGAGAAGAGAGAGAAGATACAAAGATTTTCCTCCCAATTTTCCAATGGACTGGGCCATATCCGGCATGATTTCATGCAGATGACTCCTTTTCCCTCTTGCAAATCCTGCCCGGAGACTTTCAGGCACCTGCCTGACACCAGCCGTTTGCTTCTCAACACCCCATTTTCCAGCTGCACGCCCAGAACATGTCTTGTCTCCACTTTGCCACCTTGGATCGGAGCTATTTGGCTCTTCCCTTGCCCCAGGGTAGGCAGCACCCACCCCGCGGCGGCACCAGTTGGATCCAGCCGGCAGCACAGCATCCCGGTGCCAGCACATCATGGTTCTGCCTTCCCTGCAGAAGGTGCTGGTTGCTGTTCTCTCTCTCTGCCCAATAACACCACCACTGGTTTGGACACCATGAAGGGACAACAGGGACCCAGGGACAGACCCTGACAGCGATCTTGCTGCATTTACAGCCTCCCGCTGAGCACTTTCCGACGGATTTCCTCTACTCCGCCACTTCAGGTGCTTAACTGCAAGGGGTTTGACATCTCAAGGTGTTTGTCTGGTCTTCTACCTGTGCTGCCACTCTGGTCACCATGATGTGCCACCCACCAGATTACAAGCCATCACTCAGAGTGGGCATCAATCTCCAAGTTGGGTGCTGGCCCCAGAAAAGAGCTCACAAGCAGGGACCGGCTCCTTAAAACCATCCTTGCAGCAGCCTGGTGCCCTGTCCCCTGTGGACACTGTGGGCCATGGACCAGAGGCCATCCCTTCTCCTCTTCTGCTGATGGCACAGCATGTGACATGTCCCCAGCATCCCAGCCACAAAGCCATCCCTGAATTCAGGCAGTCAGGCATCGCAGGAGCCAGTATTGCCTTCCAGCACAGCAAAAGGAGAGGGGATGAGAAAGCAGTGGGTGGGGAGAGGAGCAGCTTCCTTATTTTCTGGCTTTCTTCTCGCTGAAGAGCTTTCAAAGGAACCTTTGCAGACACAGCAGGTCCCAGGTCCCCCCCTTCTGCTCTTTTATTCCCATCTGACATCATCCCTGCCTGCATATATCATGGTCACGCTTCTCCTAAAGCAAATGCTTGTTCCTACCAGACGCTTTCCCAATGCAAAATCCAGTCCCAGGGCAAAGTGGAAGCTCAGTCACGGACAGGAGCAAAGGTCCTCCCCCCAGCCCCTTGTTTTGACATCTCTCCTAGAAAGAGTTGGCAGCAAATTATTCTTTTGGTTGAAGAAACAACACAGATTGGATTTCTCCACTTTCAGGATGAAAAAAAAATAAAATGATCCCCTTCAAAAGACTTTTTCTCTCTACCCAGAGGTCATGAAAGAGCATCCAGAGGCAACTGGGTGACCTCCCACCAGCATCAAAGCCCTGGTTCAACATCGCTTTCCTAAGGCACAGGCCTGTCTTTTAAACTTGAACAGTGAATGCTGTCCCCATCTAATGCCACTCAGGGAAGAACAGGGACTGCAAAAATACTCATTAAATCCTCCCAGCTGTAGTTAAGAAGCGGGTTTCCAGCCCCAGGAAGCCCACAGCAATTCTTGGTAGCTTCCAACCACCCCCCCAGCCCGGCAGTCTCCATGGCAGCCCAGTTTTCTTGCCAGCACCTTTGAGGGAGCTACCACAGATGCCTAAAAAACCATAATAATTAGCCTCTTGAAAGGCTCAGCCTTGACTTAATACCCCAAATGCGCAGCTCTGCACCCCTCAATGAGTGCTGCCATCGCTCCCCCTCCCCAGGGACCACCTTCCAATCCCCAATACATGGGATGATTTGGTAGCATTGCAGCAGGTGGCTGCTCCCAGGGTTCCCCCAACACCACGCCACTGCTCTCATGCTGATCTGCCGTAATCTCTCGCCAGCTTGCCCACAACCTCCTCCTGAGCCAGCTGGTGGCTCCAATCGTGATTCCCCCAGGAGTAGATGCCTTCCTGCAAATGGGGGAGAAATGGGAACAAAAACACCACGAAGCACACAACACGAGTGCACACAAAAATAACGAGGCCCCAGAAACCGGGAAGATGCAGAAAATCCCTCCTCCTCCTTGGCAAACACCAAACCTCAGTGTCTCAGTAGGGGAGATGGAAGTAGCAGCAGGATTGTTGCTCCTCATCCAATGCTGAATCTGCTCAGAGCAAAGGAATTTGATCACCGTTCCAGTGTGGGGAGGACTGAAATTCCCCGCCAACACCCCCCCAGGGTGGTTCTCTTAGAGGCCAGAGCACCCCAGCTCAGCATCGCAGGTGCTGGAGGGGCAGATTTGCATTCAGGGAGGAAAGAGCTGCTCCCTGGAGGAGGGACCGAACAGCAGGGGATGGAGGAGCCGACCCTGAGAGCTGAGCCACCCAAAGATGCCCAGGATGCTGGAAGAGCAAGACTACCCAACTCAAGTCCTTCGTCATAACCCCTGGGAGGTTTTTATGCAGGACTGATGCCTGGCCAGAGCCATCGGGTCTCTCTCCGCCCTGCCCCGGCTGCAGCTCCCCAGGGGGAAGTCGGAGTCCCTTCCCCTTTCCAGCAGAGTGCTGCTGACAGGGCACGTTACGTCCTGTGACAATAGATAACTCACAGTGACTCATAGCACTGGTCCCAGCAGGGCTTGCTAAGAGGTGGGCAACCAAGGTTGGCGAAGGTTGGTGCTTTTCATCGGTGCTGCCGAGCCAGCACATCCCCCTGGCATCTGCAAGGGTGCCAGGGAGGATGGCACCAGCAGTGTGGGAATGGATGGGCACGGAAGCAAGCAACAGGCAGCAGCCTCTCGGGGCACGGGCAGCACAACAGGCCCTGCCTGTACCAAACCCCACGGGAGAGCTCTGCAGAGAAGGGCCAGCTCACCAGGTGGGCATTGGTGTGCACCCTGCTGATGTTTTTAAAATTTATTTATTTTTTTTTATGGTAGAGGAAACACTCAAATAGAGCCTGAACTTCAGGATCTCAGCTTAAACCAGAAGCAAGGAATCTGAACCCAATCGTTGTCAGCCACCAGCAGTCCCAGGCAAAGCATCTAAGCACCACAGCTAACCACTTCTCAAACTACAGCTCCTCCAGGAGCATCTGAAGGGGAAGGATGCTCTTGACCACGCACTCAAGGAACAAGGATGCTCATGCCACAGAGAAGCTACGGCCACAGATGCAACATTCTTGTCCAGAGGTGCTGGCTGTGTAGAAGGGACTTGTGAGGCCACTGTCCAAGCTCCTCTCCCGGGACACGCGGTGGTGCTGGCCTGGCAGCCGGCCGGCGTGGAGCAGGGCTGCAGGGGCAGCTGCTCTCACATCCCCGCTCGCATATTGATTGGGTTACATAAATTATGCAGCACCTCTACTCCTGATTAATACTGTTAATTGAGTTAGCAGGTGAGGAGCAGCAGGGAAATGCCATGAGGGGACACAGCCACACAGCAAACGCGCCTGTAAATGCAGAAGCCACGGTCTGGGGGTGCTGGCCGGGTCCCGCAGGGAGCGAGGGGAGAAAGCTGGGACTCCCCCGCCGAATGCAACGGCGACGGCCGGGCCAGAATGTATGCGGGATGCCCGAGATGCCCCCGGGGGGAGCGAGCATCACGGGCGGAGGGCAGCCGCGGCCGGGGCCGGTGTGGGGCTGCGGACCCGCGGGGTGAGGGTGCTGCCGCAGCAGGAGGCGCCTTCCCGAGCGGTGCCGGGGCGGTCCATGGAGCATCAGCCCAGACAAAGGATGCAGGAGAGCCCCTCGCCAGCAGCATCCCCGCAGCCAGACGCCCCCCTTCACCTCCGACGAGCGCCCCGATGCTCTGAGCCCGGCTCAGCGCCCCCTCCCCCGCTTCCCTCCCCAGTCACTCGCAGGGAAACCCGCTGGCTCTTTCGGGAAGCTTCATCTTATCGCTCCCATCACCGCCACCCCGACACCGCCCGGCAGCCTCCCGCGGCGGGGCAGGGGATGCTCGGGGCGCGTCCCCAGCCGGCTGCCGACCTGGGGGCAATGGCAGAGGGGCAGCTCAGCCCGGAGGGGCGGGGGGTCCCAGCCCTACCGAGCCCCGCACAGCGGGGACGGGTGGTTGGGCGGGGGCGCCGCTTACCGTGGATGCCGGTCTGGTGAGTCATGGCTCCGCTCGGCTGCCGCTCCCCCGCGCTCCAGCTCCTGCTCCGCCGCGTCCCGGGCAGGAAACGGCTATACGGGCGGCACCCCCCGCTTCCGGACACGGACACCGCCG
>VXBW01005104.1:227962-251883 GCA_013400375.1 Thinocorus orbignyianus | reverse complement strand
GGTGGGTGGGTGGCAGCGGGCGGGGACACCCTGTCCCCCTCCTTGTCGCAGAGCAGGTCACCGTTCCTTGCGACAAGTGGCAGGGACAGCATCAGGCCGGCACAGTCCCCTCGCTTCTTGCAAAATGGCTTAAAAGGAGTGGGAGGATGAGTTTTTAGAAATCTCTGAGCTTTGTCTTGTTTAAGGGCAGAGAGGACCCATCGGGCAGGACAACTCCAGCCGTGAGCTGTCTGTCCCCCATGCCCCTGCTGGACTGTGTCAACCTGGTGGCCCTGGGATGGGGCTGTGCAGGGAGAGCAGGCTCCCCTTTGAGACAAACATTAGTGAGGCTGGAAGGAAAAACAGTGGTGGGGGCTTTGCAATTCGCTGTGTCGCCAAGGAAATATTGCAGCAAGGGCTGCCTGAGGCCAGGGTGTTCCACAACCACTCATCCCTGTGTCTGCGTCCAAGCTTTTTCCTGCTGCACATAAATGACTTGTTATTTCTGTCCCCAGCGAAGAGATCCTGGAGTTTGGAAAGGGAGCTGGGAGCGTGGGGCTGGCAGGAGGGACAAAGTGCAGCCCCCTGGCCCCCAGCAGAACTGGCCAGGAGCAGGTGAGGTGCAGTGCCTCACCTGGAGCATTTGCACCCCCAGGGTTATCAATGCTGAGAAGTCAGAGTTCAACGAGGACCAGGCGGCCTGCTGTCAGATCTCCATCCGGAGGAGAGAGCCAGGCCTGGAGGAGGATGAAGAATGGCTGATCCTGTGCTCCACGCAGGTATAGCCCACAGGTGGGCTGCGTTCACCCTGCTGCTGGCCCTGGTCCACAATCAGTGGCCCAGCTACAAGAAACACAGGGTTCACGCCACATGCCCAAGCGCTGAAACTCTTCCGTAGATGCATTTAGAAGGCCCATGGACGCTGTGTCTGGCTGGCAAACACCCAGCTCTGCCCCTACGTGCCATTTCTATTTCCTTGGTCCATGCCTTGCAGCATCTGAGGTCACCCAAGCCTTTTACTTGGTGTCCTCACCTTTCCTTTAGTGTCCTCACTCTGCTTTCAAGGGCCACAGCGTGCTGTCATCACTGGGGGACAGCAGCATGAATCGGGTCTTGTCCTTCTTCCCCACTGCAGTTTCTGACTGGTTACTACTGGGCACTGTTTGATGGCCATGGGGGCCCAGAAGCTGCCATCATCGCCTCCAACTATTTGCACTACTGCATCAAGCAGAAGCTGGAGGAGGTTGTGGGAGGCATCACAGAGGCCCGTCCCCCCATGCACCTGAGCGGGCGCTGTGTTTGTGACAGTGACCCCCAGTTCGTGGAGGAGAAGCACATCCATGCAGAAGACCTGGTGGTGGGAGCTCTGGAGAATGCCTTCCAGGAATGTGTGAGTATCCTGCACAGGGCACCAGTCCTGCTAGCCCAGGCAGTCAGTCTCTCCCTCCCTGCTGCCCAGGTGGACAGGATCTGCAGTTCTGCAGCTCATTGAGTAGGCAGGAACATTTGGCCAAGCCTTTAAGCGTGCTGAGGTTGCACTGGGTCTGCTCCCCAAGATCTGGCTCAGATTTGTTGCACGTTGCCAGTGCTGACCCAGAGCAGAGGTACAGCATCTCTGCTAATCTGCACCCAGGGGATACCTTTCTTAAGTGGTAGGTGGTGGCTCTTGTCAGATTTGCACAGCATGTGCAAGTTTGAGATCTTCCCACCACGCTCCTAAAGTGGCCCATAGTCCAGTAGCAACAGCTTTGTTGGCTGTACCAGGGCAACATCATTCTTCACCTTGCTGGTTCCCACGGCCCATCTGCGATCCGTTTTGGATCTGGACTTCTGCTGGGAGGCAGCAGCCTGGCTTACATCACTCTCCAGGCTTGTTTAAACCAACAGGATGAAGTCATTGGCCAGGAGATGGAAGCTACGAACCAGACAGGAGGCTGCACTGCTCTGGCTGCCCTTTATTTCCAGGGAAAGCTGTATGTGGCTAACGCTGGGGACAGCAGGTGAGCCACGGTAAAAAGGAGAAGTTGCTGGGGGGCAAGAGCTGGGTGATAAGCAGGGTTTCCAGCATGTTATTTAACCCTATGGAAGGTAAATGCACAACCCGCCCGGCTCCTTCCCACCTGCCGCAGGACCTGTCAGGTGGACGGATGCTCTCATACCTCCTGGAAGGGTTTTGGGATTTCAGGGGGCTAACGCTGGCCAGCCACAGGGCAGTACTGGGAAGGTAGTGCAGCAGTAAGCTCAGCCTGGAGGGTATTTAGAAGTGGAAGGCAATTTCAGATCATCCTGAAGAGCTTCCTCATCTGGCCTCAGCCCCCCGTTCCTCTAGCTTGAGCTCCACCATCACGAAACCAGGCAGGCTCAGTTCTCTGCTGCAACAGCTCAATTGCAAGGGAGTTGTTTAAAATACACCATCATTTTCAAACATTCCTGGGTGCAGAGCTATTGTTCTCTGGTGTTGCTCTGCTGCTGGTTACCCCCAGTCCCACACCTGACTGACCCTTGGTAAGAGGAGGGCTGGAGTGACAGACACGGCTCAGCTCTTTGCCTCTTTCCCCACATAGGGCAATTCTTGTTCTGAAGGACAGTGTTGTGCCCATGAGCTGTGAGTTCACACCTGAGACAGAGAGGCAGCGAATCCAGCACTTGGTGAGTGGCTCCTTCTGCATATCAGGCAATCCAGCTACAAGCATCCCACTGGGTCACAGACGGCTTGTGGCAGGAACACCATCAGCTTTCCTCAATGTCATCTGGCACTAGCCAAGGAAGGTTGGGGGCAAGAACCAGCCAACAACCGTTATTATGGGAGGTGTTCACGTCCTCCCAGGTGTTCTGCATTCTGCTGCCAGGGTTGCTAGTCCCAAGGCAGAAGCAGTTTTGGTGCCCTACTCTGGTGAAGGGCATCAAAGTACCCTTCACTCATGCCTGCCTTCCTTCCCTCCATCTGTCTTCACACCTTTCTTCCCTCCTCCAGGCTTTTCTCTTCCCCAAGCTCCTGGATGGTGAGTTCACGCGTTTTGAGTTTCCACGGAGGTTGAAGGGAGATGACGTGGGCCAGAAAGTCCTGTACCGGGATTACTTCATGGACGGCTGGTGAGTCCGCTCTGCCTAAGGATAAGGCTGTAGGATCAGGCTCGTAGCAATGGGGAGGTGAAGGGAGGAGGGCTGTGCCCCACTGGAGAGAGCAGTGGGCTTAATGGGGCAGAGCTGTACCAGATCAAGTGAAGGATGTTGTGAGCAGCCTCCCCTCTGACTGAAGGAGTG
Source organism: Thinocorus orbignyianus (assembly GCA_013400375.1). Taxonomy (NCBI): domain Eukaryota; kingdom Metazoa; phylum Chordata; class Aves; order Ciconiiformes; family Thinocoridae; genus Thinocorus; species Thinocorus orbignyianus. The sequence continues at coordinate 248,640 of VXBW01005104.1, read as the reverse complement.
GGACCCTGGCAGAGAGGTTAGTGGACAGTTGGGATGGTTTTTTTGGGATCCTGTGAGGTGAGACTGCTGCAAGGAGCCCCAGCCTGGCCCAGGTACAAGCTGGGGAGGAAGAGAGGAGGGAGAAATACTTGGGCATTTGGCAAAGGTCACTCTTGACTGTATCTGCTTCAGCAGGTGACCTTGCCCCTCTCAGTGCCTGTGCATGGGGGCACCACAAGGACTGAACTGCAGCTGAAGCACTCTGGGCTGTGTTGTACCTTTAAGTCAGACAAATCCCGAGTCAACTCTGAATCCTCTGTTCTAGGGGATACAAGACAGTGGAGAAAGCCGACCTCAAGTATCCTCTTGTCCATGGTCACGGGAAGCAGGTAGCTTGATGCTTTGCACGCTGGGAAGGCAGAGGCAAATCTGCTGGGGGTCCTCAGTGTCCCTGTCAGGCACAGTCACGCTCTGGGGTACTAGGGTGGACTGGGGCTGCAGAGCACAGTCCTGCAGCCCTGATGCAGCAGCTCTGTTTGCACCATGCTGCCTGGTTACACACCAACCAGAGCCCTGTGGAGCAGTGAGGTTGCACCTTCCTCCCAGAAAACCTGCCAGAAGAGCAGACAGCAGCCCTCGGCCCGCCTGCCCTTTCCTCATCTCTCCTTCCTCACAAGAACGCATTTCAGATGAGAATTTACTTCATCATTGCACTTTAGACTGCCTTCTCCAGCTCTAACAAACCCTCTTCTTCAAGGAGAGTGTGAGAAAAGGATCCCAGAGAGGGCAGGAGGAGGCAGGGAGAAGCAATGACTGCGCATATCCAGCATCTGCTGGCTGGAGTTGAGCAGAAGGAGCCCCATCACTTTCCTCCTGCTAAAACCCACATTTCACCCCCTTTGCAAGGAGTCAGCACAAAACCTCCTTTGGCAGGAGAAAGGACTTCTCCCTCCCCTTTTTATCCCCCCAAACCAACCCACTTTTCTTTCTTGCTGCCCCAAACCAAGGGCAGATGCTACCAGGTGCTTTCTGAGGTCTGTAGCATTACCCAGAGTACATGCTATTAACTCCAGAGCACACCACAGGCCACCAGGAGCTGTGCACGTGCAGGGCTGTCTGTATCCATGCTCACATCAGGCCATCACTCCACCATTTTGCCCATCTTTAGGGGGTGCTCTGGGTGATGCTTGAAGGGTCCTAAAGGCAACACGTAGGTCAGTCAGGACAACATCAGCCCTCAAAGGTGCCACATTCTCACATTTCAATACCGTTTTGCTTTTTCTGGGGTCAGGCTCGTCTGCTGGGGACTCTGGCTGTCTCACGAGGTCTGGGGGATCATCAACTCAAAGTCATCGACACCAACATTGAAGTCAAACCTTTCCTCTCCTGCATTCCCAAGGTCAGTCACAGCACGTGAGAACTGCAGGGTGGAATTAAACTATGCTGCTCCCCCCACCCCATGACACCCACCTCTTACAGACCTGGCAGGTCTTAGCTGTGTCCTTTTTCCATCCTCTACTTCTCTGCAAGTTGCCCAGAGAATCCTTGAGATGGAGTACTCTAGAAACACAGCAGCAAGGGGACATAGAAGACTCACAGCACCCTGGTCCCACTTTAAGTCATCTCTTGGATCACACTGGTACCTTACAGGAATTGTCACTGATTTACTCCTGTGCTTTCCAGGTGAACGTGTTTGACTTTGCTCTGCATGACATTAAGGAAGATGATGTCCTCATCATGGCAACCGATGGCCTTTGGGATGTTTTGAGCAACCAAGAGGTGGCCCATGTGGTCAGAAGCTTCCTTGCAGAAAACAGGACAGATCCTCACAGGTAATACCAGCTTTGCCATCATTTTCCCTTTGGGAGAACCTGGTCAGGCTGAGATCACTCTGCTTCTAGCTGAGCTCCAGCATGACCAAGTGCTCTTTCCTGTGACTCTGGAAACTGCCTCCANCCCCCCCCCCCCCATCCTAAAGAAATGATTATATAGAGTTGGTGTCTTCTACTTTGACAGCGCAAAGCTACACCTCAGTGTTCTTAAGGGATAGTGCGATGTTAAACTAAACCTCACCATTTTTTTCCACCCGCAGATTTTCAGAACTGGCCAAGTGCTTGGTGTGCAGAGCAAGGGGAAAGAAAAGAGGCCACCAGTGGATGCTGGATGACAGCCAGGAGGCATCCTATGATGACATCTCTGTATTTGTCATCCCACTGCACAACAGGGATGAGGACTGACTGTTGGCATGGCACACTGGAGCTCGGTGTCCCCCTGCTGTGGTGCTGTTCAGCATTGAACCGGGACTGAGGAATTTCTGCTGCGCACGTGCACTCTCTTCCAGCGAAAACATCTGCAGCAGGACCTGAAAATGCACCACCAGCACTTATGCTGGAGTTGAACAAGAACATTAGCTGGTTATGAACATGCAAGAGAGCAACAGTGAACAACAAATCATTCCCCTCGCGCCTTTCTCTTTGCTGGGCCAAGGAGACATTGCTAAGGAGGCCACACAGGCCCAAGGGTACTATTGCCAAGATCTTTGTGGTACAGCAAGCCGCAAATCCCTCTTTCTGGTGACCCCTTCCCCTTTTTAATATTGAGGAACAAGGCTCAGCTGAGCCTCAAGAGCTAGATTTTAACCAGACTTGAACAAAGTTGACAGAACTGGATGCATAAGCTGAAGTGTCCTTCAAGTCCCCTTGCTGTGAGGCGGGATGTGCTGGAAAGGCAGGAGCTGCTGCCTGCCCAGTGCAGACGCCAACCCTGGACCTCTTGAGAGAGCTCTGCCACTTGTAGGCAGCACCACCTCAGAGCAGAGGAGGCAGCAGATGGAGCTACCCGTGGGTGTAGGGGAGCCTTGGGTGCAAAGACAGTGCCTTTACTGTGATTTGAAAGCATTTAAGTACATCAGCCTGTAATACAACATCCAGATTTCTAACAAACCTGAACCCACCACAGTCACAGTCAAAGTTTTCCCTTTGGGTAATTTCTGCCAGTGAAGCTGGTTTTGTCGCCACAGCCCTAGTCCTGCTGGGAACTAAGTATTTAAGTACAGCAGCTGGTTTAGTAGAGCAGCTGCAAGGAGAATATAACTGGTTTGTTCAAATGTGTCTGCGGTGCTGAGCCCCAGCCCCTTGCACTCCCTGCCCCAGGAGTGGCCGCGCACAGGGCACCCCAAACCCAGTCGTGCCTTAAATGCTGAGGACCTGCTTCCCAACCAGTGCATTAGCTAGGGAAATTCGGGTCTGGACCCATCTCTGCTTTCATTATTCCTTATGCAAGTTGCAGTATTCCCTAGTGAAGCAAAGGCCAGTGTGTGTTCAAGTTCCAGAAGGATGAAAGTCCAAATAAAAGTCCTTCCCCCCCACCCCAGCCCCGCCTCTGCCGTATCCTAGTGCAGTTTTATTCCTGTCAGAGGTTTTACACAGACCGGGGATGGAGAAAAACAGTCTTAGAAAATCGCAGGGGGAGTTTGTGCTTTAGATTTGTCTTTGCCAAAGGCCAGTTTGTTGCTAGAATTATTCCCTTAGCACTGCCCTGAGGTGGTTTCCTGCAGCGGAACGAGGCAGCCCTTGCAGCTGCCTGCACGTGGTTCCAGCAGGGGATAGAAAAAGCCCCCCACATTTCTCTCCAGCTTCGCTTTTCCCCAAACCTCTCAAGTCTGACCTGGAAATCATGCACAGCCTTCTGTGAACACCCCTCTACACCTCAGCATGTGGCTGTCACAGGACTCCTTCCCTACCCTCACACATTCCTCAGCAAGAAAACCCTCTGAAAACAGGCAGTTTATGTAGGGATGGCTTCAGAGCATCGTGGTTTCCACTCCAGAGCTTTGGCCTTTCCAAAACAGAGGGACCTTCAAAAAACAAACAAACACACACCACACAACCCACTGATTTTCCCATTCCACCTCTTAGTGACCAGCAGGTTGTATCACACTGGACAAATGGAGAATTTACAGCACTCGGTGATCTCTCTACAAAGTATTTATTGTTAACAGCCACAACATTGAATTCTCCACATACGTAGTATTTTGTGACAAAGCGTAATTTGACTTTACGTATTTACACTCATCTGGCCGGTACCACCCAGAAGTCAAACTCCCTGTACCAGCTTGTGACCAGAGAGACCAGTTCCCGAAAGGCTCACCAGCATCCTAGCCCCTGACCCAAAACCAAGGTGAAGTCTCTTAAAGTGCAAATATAGTCAAGGGGCATTGGAAAACATATACTGCTACTTCCAAGCCGGTTCTTCTGTTGCTCCTGTGTCCCCCAGAGCAGGGGCTGGGACTCAACCAGGGACCTGGAAGCCTTACAACCCTCAAAGACCAACTCGAGAGAATTACACCCCAAGTCTCCTACAGCCCAAGCACCTCCCACCCACCCCCCTGGCTGCTGAGTCTCACTTCCCCCTTGTTTTGAAGGTCTTCATCCCAAAGCACGTGGAAGGGATGTGATACTAATCTTCTAAATGTCAAATTTGGGGAGGGAATGCCATTTCCTGCTTGGCGTTACTTAAGGTTGGAGACTCTGTTAGACCCCAGGAGTGCTGTTATTAATGAGGTTTCTGATTCAGGGGAAGCCAGCTAATGAAGAACACAGGAATCAGTCCTGGTAACTTTTAGAGAAATGCACAGAAACTGGAAGCTAAAAGCCTTGTTCACCTTTCTAACCCCCCAGAAACATGCCATATTCTCAAGTTTCTTGACAATACTTGGCACATTTCTCTCGGAGATGGAAACGCACAGCGCTGCATCACCCCAGAAGGGAGTCTCTGCCTGGGTGGGTGGCAGCCAGCCCTGGGAAGGCATTCAGGCTTAATTGGGAACCGAGCATTATGCCCCTACATGTGTTTTTCACTCCAGGAAGCCATAGATGTTCTCAGTGTATGTGCCCTCCTAGATCAGTCCCTTGGTCCTCTTTTCCTTAAACATTTCATGCTACAACGCACAATGTTTTACAACACCGCAAGCGGCAGAGAGCTGAACAACCGTCTGCAGACAAGTGCTGGAACCACATTAGCAAAGAGCATTTTTGGAATAGAAGACTTCCAAATGCTTCTCTCCAAAAAGTAACAAGAAAAACATTTTGAGGGCTCTCTTCACTTCCACAGTCAAGAGACCTGGTAAAACCCTGAATGATTTGCTACCGAACGCTGAAGTTTAACTGTTAAAATGCACTACAAACCCCAAATACCTGTATGTTACAAAGCACTGCAAAATACGGCTGCTTACAGAAACACCAACGATGGTAGAATAGCACCAAGCAGCCTGAAATGCAACAATACTGAGATGAAGAGGAGGCTGGGGAAACCCACTTGACTGCGAGGACCGAGATAACCATCTCCCTTCATGCTGGGCATTTACAGGTGGCAGTGGGACAGTACAGCTGGAAAGAGGGACACTGCTGTAACAACACAATTTTCTCCTCTGTGTCTCCAAGAGCAGGCCTGTTTGCCAAGACAGAAAGCATCAGTCCTGTTCCTTTCCCTCCTCTGGCCCGGAAGACAGCAAACCTCCATCCCAGACCCATGATGTTCCAAGTGGCTGTGAACCTGTGTAGGTTCCGTGTGGGAACCAGCAGAGGAAAGCCACAGGGCCCAAGGAGAAGCATCAACCACAGCATCAGCCCAAACATTGGGTTTATCAGACTGGCTGACGTGCAGCAGCGCTCCTGCCAACTGTCACAGGCAAATGCTGCAGCTCAGCACGTGCTGCTGCTTTAGAGGAACCAGGCAGCAGAGAAATGCTCATTCCCAATCACATTTCCACCAGCAAGGGCTGTAAAAAACCCCAACCAACCAAAACAAACAAAAAGCCCAGCAAGGAAAAGCAAACCAGAAGCTGTTCTACAACTGATTTACTTTTCCAGGGAGATGTGCTCTGAGTTATACACAGGGCCCCACAGTCAAGACTAACTTTGTCATAATAGGGGAACATCCAGACAACTGATCTAAGGGAAAACACTCGAGTGCTGCTCTGCAGCATGGACCTGCCCTTGAGAGCAGACAGAATATGCCCATGGCTGTGCTTGTCACCTTCCCAGCACTTTACATTTAGGAGGGGACACACACGTGGCTGGGCAAGAGAAAGAATAGGCTTTCCAAGCTGTGACCCAGCACACAAAGCCAAGTGTGTCTGGAAAGGCAAGAACACAATCAATGCCACATTTATGCCGAGCCTGTCCCAGCCTGCTGGTGGATGCATCTGATCAATGCAGCTCAGGAAAAAGAAACAGGAGCCAGGCTTGAAGACCAGCTTGCCAGCCTCTCTGTGCCACTCGCCCACAAGCCCCTGTGAGGCAGGAGAGCACATCCCCTCCCATCTCTTTGCAAGGGTGTTCCTCAGAGTGGGGCCACATCAAAGAGGAGTCAGCACAGTCACATGTAAGGTTTTAAAAAACTCAATTTTGAAAACATCATCTGACAATGGGAACGTCGTTGCTCTTTCGGGGCTACCGTGGAAAAGCTGCAAGACCTGTAACAAAATGCATGGTGAACAAACTGCAAGTCAGTGTTAGCAACAGTTGGCTAAAGGGCTAAGCCTGGCGTGGGGAGAATTTAATGGAGCTTATTTTCAAACCAGGAGGGCAAAACTGCATCGGTGACGGTAAACAGCCTAGACACCCCACAATACTGGCCCATGTCATAGTCTTTAATATCTAAAAGTAAAAAAATATGGCCCATTCCCACCGCCCTCCCCCCCCCAATATTTACAAGTAAAAACAGCCAAGATGATACATGAGGAAGATACACAGGCAGACTGTGCTTCCAGTCTCAGTTCAGTTTTTCCATCTTCCTGCTGACAGACTCCTTTATTGCTTGAGACACTGATCACACCTGGTCCGTACTGTCTGCGCCCCCCTGGACGCTGGCAAAGCAAACAGCAGGGAGGCTTTGGCAAGCTCTGGCAGTGGACAACACCTGTACGGTTTGTTGCACGCTGAATCACCACAAAAGGATGACGGGCTGTACAATGCACATTTACAGTCATCCACCCTTTCAGCGCGTGCTCCACTGCAAGAGAATCCAGCATCTGCTGTTTGAGTTGGTAACTGTCAGTGTTCACGTTTGGCACAGAAGTAGCATCTCATCTGTGGACTGCAGTGAAACTGGAGAGATCCCAGATGTGGAAAACATGCACTCACGGGAAGGAACTGCACATTCCACCATAGAACATCGAGAGCTGTGTGCACTGACAGAAGGAAAACACACAGATAACAGCTTAAAAAAATGGGAAAAAAATACAGCCACAAACATTTTGTAAATAAACCAAACTTCATTGCTCTTAGAAATAATACTGTGTCAGTTCCAACTTCGGCTGAAGCCTGCTGGGCACGGCTGGGAAGGTGAGAACGTGTAGCATGCTGCTTCTGAACATGCCAGGAGGCTGAGTGGAAGAGTCCTCTCGAAGGAATGCAGCAAATAAAGGTAAGACAGACGGAAACAAACGCAGGAACAGGAACACAGTCTAGGAGAACTAGGCAATTCCAATACTATGCTTGCAACGATGTGCTGCTGTTAGCAGTATGGAAGTCATCCCACAGCAGCTGCAGTGTAGGAATTAGTCATCGATAGTTGGCAACCAGAAGGCCTACAAGAGGAAACAACAAACACCTTTTAGAGAGCAGAACACTAATCTCCTACACACTGCTGGAGCTGGTCACTGCTACCTTCTATAAGCCCAAAGGCAGAGACTATGGAAGAGGAAGCAGCATCCTCCCAGCAGTTTAAGGTTACAACCTGTGCATATGCTGCTTGGGTTTGCACAGCACGTTCTCTAGAGCAGGCCACTCTTAAACAAACTGAAAATACCCACCACATACAGTACCCTAAACAATTCACACTCCCCATGTGCGACCGCTCACTGCTCTGCTTTCACATGTGTGTTGAACACTGGTTTGCCAGCTGTGCCACCCCACATCTACCTGCCAGGTAAGGTGCAATCAAGGCACAACAGATGGAGGTCTGGCTCTCACCACAGCCCAGGGAAATGCCCATCAGTGGCACTAAGGCTTCTCGGACTCATTTCTAAAAGGCTCAGCACCTCACTGAGCTAGGAGGAACTTAAAACACTTTCCTTACCATATTGGAACATGCACTAGCAAAAGTCATGAATTTGGGGTTGAACTGCAGACAGGTTATAGGACCCGTGTGTTTCCCATCCAGCACAGCCACCTTCATCCCGCTTTCCCCATTCCAAACATGAATCTTCCCATCCTCTGAACCTGCAGACAGGAGTGGAAAAAGGACATGCAAGATACATTGGAGAGACCAGCAAAGAAAATGATATACATAACATTTCCTGTCAGAGAACTGCGGCAATGAGCATGCCTGGTCTTCATAAGCATAATATTTAAAATTCCCAAATTATAAAGTGTCACTAGAGCTTACACACTTGCATCCAAACAGCAGGTTTATATCACAGTGCAACACTCTTCTGGCAAAGGGGTTAACAACTACTGTCCACCCAGCAGAAAAGGAGAGCTGACAGCTTAGGAGGAAGGACCCTTGACAACTTACACCCAGCTTCTGGCCTCTTACACACCGGTGCAAGAGTCACTGTTTACACAAGTTCTCAGCTCAGACACAGGAGAAGATAACTATTTCACTTGGAAGGCACAGGACCAAATCAAAGGCTTCACCACCAAAGGCAACCAGATTCCAACACACTATTCTAAGTGCCAGAAGACGACTGTCCCCATTGCTACAGCAGGACAGATTTGCCACTTTTAAATGGTAATTTGCATATCCTTCTGAGGCTGGGCACTTAGTATTTTTATAATGCAATTCTACTTTAGTGTCATTTTAAATAGGATTCCTAATAAAAATGCATGGTATTTTCCTCCTCATTCATATGTGCCTCTTAATTTTTCCTCCCTGAATGACTATACGAGTTGCAACTTCACCATACGTAAAAACTGAACAGAAAAAAGTGTTTTGGAACTTCTTCCATTTTGAAGGACACAACAGGAAGATAAACATATGCAATGTATGCTAAAGAGCACTTTAGCTCCCCAGAAACAACCTAAACAAAGAACTCCTCGCCTTCTCTGCAATCAGGCAGTTCTCAGCCAGAACAACAAAAACCCAGAAGTTTTTCTAAAACCATCATTCATCCAGGAAAAACAAGGAGCCATCAGGCTCACGCCTGCTGCTTCTGTTGAGGGTTAAGCAGAACTTCTTCCACAAACGTGGGGATTTGCAAGAACTATGTGAACAAATTACAGCTGCCCCAGCACGTCACCAGTGCAGGAATATCCCCAACATGTGCAAATGCCAGCACAGAGGGGCACCAGGCAACGAAAGATGGGCACAACATACAGCCCTGAAATGCTGAGGCAGCACGTGAGCACACCTGGCTACAGGGTGAGGATCACTGACAGATTATGTGACAGGTCTCCAGGCACTAACAACAGTTTACCAAATTCTTACTTTTTTGGGGAATAGCATTCATATATAAAGGCAAAATATAAAAGTCTCTTTGCAGGCTCATTTATATTTCAGTCTAGAAATGCTGAGTAGTAAACTAACAAAATACAAAAAAAGCTTACAGCTGCACTGTATTTTTTTAGTACAATCTGCTTTCCAACAGACACAACTTTAGTCCCACATAACTGACCTAATTTCAGGGCACTGAAATTATTTCCAAGAAGAATTACCTTACCTATCATGATGAACTGAGAGTCTGGTGTGAACGATGCCTCCAGCGTGACAGCCTTACTATTGTTATAACCCTATGGCACAAAACAGGAGAACAGGTACTGGAGAGGTTGTTCACAGTGATCTCACAACCAGAGGGTGCCTGTGCCCAGAACTAACACCAGGTTTCAGGCAGGTAACAGAGGCAACGTGCTCACCGCAAACGTGTGCAGGATGGCTCCTTTAAAGGCATCAATCAGTCGAATGAACCCTCCATTAGTCGATATGAGGATGAGTTTGCCATCGTTACTGAACTTCAGGCCTGTCCACTCACACGTTCGATCGTATTGCATCTTAAACGTAGCAAATGGCCCCTTCAAAGAAAAAGTGGGAAACACGATGTAGACTCCATGCATGGCTGCTAACAAGAGTCTGCTTCTCACCTTAGCTCAGGAATAAGTTGAAGATTTTTCAAAACGAACCCTTTGGTCCTAAGATACCAAAGTGTCATGGCAAAAACGTGTCACTGTATGTGTAAGTTTCGAAGAACTATGAACCCACAGTTTCCACAGCAAAGAGCCACAGAAGGGTGCTTCAATACCCAACAGTCCCATACTCTACCACACTCAACAGAAATTGATTTAAGGTAGGATGAAGTTTTCAAACGAGGCTGCTAATTGAAGTTAAAGAAAGAGCTTAAGCCAATGTTATTGTCATCTGACTTTTTGAAAAGCACAGAATGAACTATGGTCAGCGCTCAGCCAGATCAGCTGCCCACCCAATTAGAGTTTCCTTGGATATTTCCACCCTTCCTGACAATCCTGGCTCCATCTTTGCCAGTAGAATAAGCAGCAAGGAAAAAAAACAAAAAAACAAATGAAACACCAAAACTCAACAACAACAAGAAGCTAAAACAGGCATTTGGAACAGGTTAAGAGAGTGAACTTTAACAGTGGTTTGGTGATGGCACATACACCTCAGATTTGTACTCACTGCAAACTCCCCACAGTAAGCTGCAGTAAAGAAATCCAGTCTCTGAGCAGAGTTTAGACTGCTTCTTGCAAGCTAAAAAGTTTAAGAAGTGAAGTTTGAGTAGCTCACCTTGTCAAAAGAACGTAGGTCATAAAGCTTCACCATTTCAGAATTGACTCCAGCAGCAAAAATCAACCCTTCTGGGTCAAAAGAACACACAGGCTTCCCCTGGAGATGCATTAAACCCTAGAAAACATAAATAGTCCAGATTATTTTGTGAAACTGATGCTCAGATTTCTTCCACCACCCTTTGAGCCCACTGTGAGCAGGACAGCAGCCTACGGGCAGAATAACAGAAATACAATTGTAAAGGTTCAGAACTCAGCTTGTCAAAAGCAACTCTGACTACTTCAGGTCAATGACACAGAGCTTCCAGTTTGGCGCAAAGACAAAGTTTGCATGAAAAACCCATTTGAGCTGCCATCCACTCAAAAAATACCCAGAGAAGGGAGGATGTGGCTGTGTTAATTACTACACCAGCCAGAACCACAAAACACGGTTGCTGCAATGAACAGCCACACTCTACCAATTATGGGTGCAAAGGAGGGGGGAAAAAAAACCAGTATTTTGAAAGCAAGTAGAAAGATCCTCCAGCGAACAGCACTGTTGAGCTTTCCATGTCTGTTCAGTGAAAGCTCACACCTTCTGGAAGCCAACAGATCTTACATATTAAAATTGGCAGATTACTATCAATGCTTATTTTTAATGTTAACTTTTCCTGACAGCACAGAGTAGAAAAGATTTGATAAAATTTACTAAAAGCCAACAAGATATACAAGTTTCTGTATCCTGACAGGCAGGACTGTGTGTGCTAGCTAAACGCCTTCATGTGTTCTTATTTATGTGCATGTAGTTACATCTTTGATTAAATCAACAATACATTTGTTTCTGCATTTCTGAAATATCATTCTTCTCTAGAGAAGTCTAGAGACTTAACTAGTTCTCTCTTCTTTCCAATTTAGGTCAGTTTCCCTGTGGTCTCTGAAGGTTAGGCAGTCAGCTACCAATACTCAGGGCTTTCGCAAGTGAGACATCTCTGGTTTCCCAGTAATATTTCCAGGCAGTACGACTGCCATCTCATGGGCAAGTTGAAAGTTACAAGTAACACTTCCTCAACCTGTTTTCTAAACTGCTGGATGCAGCTTCCAGTAACAAATCCTAGTTTTACCACTCTTGCAACTTTAGGCATTATCAAAAATCAGAGACCTGCTAGTGAAGTTGCAACCCTCTCTCATCGGTAGGAACTCAGATTGAGATTCATCCCAAGGGAAATCTACAAACTGGCATTAAAGCCATACTCCCAGAGAAAAGCAAAATTAAGGGTTTGTTTTTTTTTTTTTTTGTCAGAAAAAGCTTGGCTTTAATACAGGTAAAACCATTTTGTAAGAAATGTAACCTTTTCTTCCTTTTACATTTACAGTTAAATAATCTAGAACAAGTAAAGTCCCCTCTCACAAGCAAAACGGTCCCAGTGAGATGGAAAATACGACAGCACAACACGACGTGTCTAGATATAGGGACAAAACAGCTCATCACCAATAAAGGGTGGAGATTTTACTCCTAGACTTTCATTCCTACCTCTGCTGCTAGCTCTGTCACTGTTCTCATACCACACAAGCTTGCTTCCACTAAAAGATGTACAGTAATATATTCCAGTAAAATAAGTAAAACCAAAAAGGGTTTTGCCTTGCTAGAAAGTTACATCTGCTCACAAACAGGTTTGAACAACAAAGGTGATGCAAGGAGGGGGTAGACCATATGGCTGCTGTGTTACTTTAGATCATCAGCTTCTTCACCAAACTTAATTGCAGCAATTTTAAACACAAACACTCTACAAACACCAAGATAAAATACATCTCCCAATGCCCCTTCTGCTGCCATTTCCAATCCAGGAGAGATGCTGGCTGAGAGAGAACACTCTCTGCATGGGATAGCCCCCTGATGAAGAAGCTGACAGATAACACCCAGCTCCTCTCTTGTTTCAGCAGCTCTGGGTGCTATTTCTTGCTCTTCCCAGCAGAGACACAGGTGGAAGTGAGTGGTGTTACATAATGTGACACACATTTCACAGAGATTTGTGTGATTGAGCCTCCTTCAGCATTCCAGAAGGTGTCAACACTAAATCGGCAGCATACATTTTTGACAGTACTTTTGTTTTATAACAAGCACAGATCCTTTTTTCCAATCCTTTTAACCAAAAGTGCAACACACTACGCACATGAATTTGATATCCTACCTGGCAATTTGGAGAACGGAGATCCCAAAGTCGAATAGTTTTATCAAGGGATCCAGAAATAAAAGTATCATCCACTGGAGACATTGAAAGTGCAACCACCCTGCACCACAGAAGATTACATGCATCAAAGAAACATGAAGTGAATGGAGCAACACCCACCCCCACAATTGTGCACAAGCTCTTAATTGCCATTAACAGTTCTACAAAGTGAAAACCAGAGTGAAACAAGTATAATATAACTCAAGTTCATTACAATCATTGTTTCAATTTCTTCTGTACTGTGCCCAAACCACATCTTACCTTTTTGTGTGCCCCGGGAAATACCGAATGTATTTGTTGTCGTGCAGGGAGAGGTATCGGATTGTATCTGAAAATATAAACAAACCATAAGCTTAATTATACCATGAACCCACCATTATCTAAAGAGGTCACACAGTAAACTTGCTCCTCACAGCAACAACAATTTTGCCACAGTAAGTTCGGCCATTCAATTCCAAACCAGACTTTGAAATAGAATAAAGTTAAAAACAGACATAAAACAACTTGGTTTCCAAGGCAGAACTGAAGATCAGGCACCAGGAAAAGAGATTTCCCACACTCTGAAGTGATATTACAGCTTAAAGGCAAACTGTCATGTGATTTATGCAAGTTAATGTCAAAGCTGCTAAAATTTAAGTACCAGTAGGTTTTATTCCATCATTCTCACAAAATGGAGAGTATTGAATTTACAACGTTGATACTACCACTTTTTTTTTTTTTCCACTATACAGCATGTATCTTCCTGCCTTATCAGTGTACACGTCCAACAAGTAAGGCTCCAACTGAACAGGAACACAGGAAACGTGCAAATTCTAGCTTTTAGCCAGAAAAAAAAAGAAAAAAAAAAGATAAAAACATGTACTTCAAAGCCAGGACAAGACCATTAAAGTAGAAAATCTCTGTTCCTTTTTCAATTTGACAATCAACAGCTTCACACGTTCCCCACACCTAGAACAATTAAGCTTTAAGAAGAGGACAGAGGAGGAAGCTAAAGCTTAGTCCGCTTATAGAAATCTTAATAAATCAGAGCAGCATCACAACATTTTTGAAGTGGCAATTTTATTCCGAGTACAGGTGAACAGTTTTTCCTGCAAGAACTGTCATTACCTGATTTCCGAAGTATCCATACAGAATTCCATCTTCCTTTGCTACAGAGGAAGCAGCAGGGAACTGTAATCCTTTGTGATGCTTTGTGTTGTCAGTGCTCTGTCCCAGGCAAGGCAGTGGCCTGTACAGTTATCTCCTGTACCGGGTGGTATCATAGACCCTCAAACTGTACAAACTACTACCTCAGCCTGGAATCAGGCAGGAAGAACTAGCTTCAAAGGTCTTGAAGAAATCTTCTGAATTGGTAGCAACTCAACACCTGAAATGCTTGGGAGCAGCATTCCTATAACATATTCCAGCATTCCTGTAACATATTCCTAGGTTTATTTTCCCTCACGATAACTGCATAACAGATTAAATACTACACACCTTGTCCAAGACCATGCACTAGAGACTACAAAGCATCTGTACTCCTACAGAGCACACTGCTGGTTTTATTAGGCTAACAGTTTGTAACAGCAACAAACAATTCCATATTCCATATTTTCCTTATCTTCTAAACAAGTTTTTATCATAATGCTACCTCACAGGATGAAGAGTCTTAAGTTTCGGTTCCCCAAAAGCTTACTGGTGCTTATAAAAAACCTCACAACTCAAAATGGCATTAAAAATGTTTCATTAAATTATTAATTGTAAAATAAATAATAGTCAAGTCAGAAATGTGACACAACAAAGCAATAACTTAATTTAAAAAAAGAAGTAGGCTATGAAACAGACTAAAAAGGCACTTGCTTCCCCTCATACTTTTAATCCTTTTACAGCATTATATCCAATTCTGTTGGACAGGTCCTTGTTCCTCTCATTTCAAGCCCAGCTTGTTCTAATTTAACCTGACATTCAAACTTGTAACTTCCACTTGCTCAAAAGTCATACTTCTTTAAATTCCTTAAGTAACCTAGCACACACCACAAGGCATCAATACCTCTACCATCAAGCTTCATCTCTGCAAAGGAACAAAAAAACCACCCCACCATTCCGGAAATGATTGAATTTACAATTTCAATGTTAAAACCCATTTATAAAGTGCCATGCTAAGAGACTAGTTCACCAAAAACTCTGAGACACTGACCACAACAAAGCTGGGACAAAATTTGAAACAAACACTAGCGATTTCCAACCTTCGAAAGTATTGCCCAATAGAAGAATCGGTGTTCCTATCTGTGCTAGTTCTCAAATCTGATTTTTAAACTAAACTCAAATACATTAATGGACAGACTGTCACAAAGCTCTAGAAGCCCTTCAATGTCATTGATTTACGGAGTGTAGCCATCACAGTCACTGACTGTGGAGAAATGGCATGAAAACAGTTTTTTGTCTATTACATGAAAAACACAGACTAAGAGAAGCAAAGCTCATCTCAGAAGCTACCCCAGGCTTGGCTGATGATCTGCTGAGTTACCTGAATTTCCTGCCTTCCCTGCTGGGTACAGTAAATGGAAAAACATTCCCTTCCTTTGCAGATGACTTGTGTGTGTACCAGACAGATACAGCAGGCCACATCCTTCTCCTACCCCATTACACCCGTAAGAAATTAAGGCACAGAGGCTGACTGGTGGCACTGGTATCAAACAGCAAGTGAACAGCAGAATCAAGAACTGAATTTTTATCACACTCACAATGTTTAATCCCTTTAGTTATTGCAGCAAGGAAAAAAATTCACATCAGCATGCTCAAAGGAATATCACCAAGTTGCGCATTAGAGTTGAACATTAATTCCTGTCTCTGACAGCACATTTATCAGTGAAAAGTAGGTGTAGTTTTTTTCCCAGCTCTTTAGAGCTATTTATTCAGGCACATAGTTTTAAGCTTTAAGGAGATTAAATATGCTCAGTTCCAGTGGATCACTTACCATCTATTTTGTTGGAGCTGTACACGACAGTGTTGGCAGCGTGTGTGTACCTGATGAGGTCCACTCCATACTTCTTACTGTAGAGTGTTCTCTTTGGCCTGTCAGAAGGAGAGAAATAATTGCACCCACTGCAACAGGAAACCCAAACCGAAATTCATCACATTAACAAGAACTGGTTTCATTGAGATATTACAAGATTGTTTCAAATAGCCAGACGTTTTTATACAAAGAAAGAAAAACTTTTGTATTTGATTTTCAAACAAACACCTTGGTGCTTTCTTCAAGACCATCCCTAGGCTTGAGGAGTTCCCTGCAACACCTTCAAAATGCACTCCAAAACTCCTCCAAAATGTTTTCTTTTTCCCCAGGATATCTACAGTAAAGAGAATAAGAGGAGCTCGCATAAAAAGCCCTTAATGTCAAGCAGCACTGCCTCATCATTCCCTGGCCCATCCAAATTTCTAATTCATCTGGCTGCTTATTTTAGATGAGAATAATTTGTCTTTTTGTTCTATGTTACTTCAAAACCTATAACAGGGCATCTCATTCAGAACAGGGCTTCTCGCCATTAACACGAACACCTATATACACCAGCGGTCTATAAAAGCAATAGTAACACAGGGACTTCCAAATTACTGCAGAATTATACTTGTAGCCGATCTTAATTAAAGCATAAAACTCAAATGTGACATTCTGCAACAGAATTAAAGACATTCTAGTGAGAGTGAAGACAACATACAGCACCAGATTGTTAGGGGTCTGGTAAGCAAGTGATGCACTGCGGTACAAGAAATTTAAACTGCAAAGTAAACTTAGAAGTAGCTGGTAAACAGGTGTATCTTGCAGCAAAAGCACCTGTTTAAGCAATACAAGGTCCCCACCACCCTCCTTCCCCTTTCTTACTCAACTGAGGTAGCAGAGAGGTTTCAAAACCAGGCAGTCAACCAACAGGGGTACCAATCAACACCAGAAATATTACAGCCTCTGCCGGGAGTTATTTTTAAGCCAGAAATTCATAACTCTAGTTATTACACAGGCCCACAAAATATTCTACCAACACAAAGACAATAGCATGGAAATGGACACAAAGAGCAGGAACAGTTCAAACCAATGCTAATGCCAAAAGAAAAGTTCATCAGATGACACCCTCAGACAAGTTCTCTCTGAAATGTTTGACTCGTTGTTTTCATTAGCCTTGACTGACGCAGCCCAACAAGAGCATGAGTTACAGACTTTTCATGTGAGAACAGAAACAGATATTCATTCTTAAAGATTAATTGTCAAACAGGAGAAGCCTTAAGGGTCTGACTTCAGACGAACTTGCTAGGGACATACTTCCATTAACTGAAAGCCAGTACAGCAAATGTAATTAAAACCCATATACCACCTGTACCACAAACCAAATCTCAACAGATCCTTCCTCAGTTCCTCTAGGAGGCTGCTTTTTTTAAATCAATTTTCAGATGCAAACATATTATAAACTGAGAGCACCACATCAAATGTAAATACGGACACTGAAATTCTGTAACATTATACATACACTTCCCCATACTGCTCTCTTTGGTTACTGTAGCTAAGGTGTTAACCAAACTGGAAAAAACCAAACCAAAACAAAAAAACACAACACACACGCACAAGAAAACCAACAAACAACAATAGAATCCCCCCAACAACCTCAAAACATACTAAGATTCTCATGCCTATCCTGGCTCTTCCTTATCTATGAGAAGTTTAAAGCTTAGAAGCTCTATTCAGAAGAAATTAATATACAAAGATTGACAGACAGACAAAAATACATTTAATGAAAAGGACGAAAGAAAGTACTTCTGTGTTTTAAGAAAAGTAAAGTTTTCAGGTAAGATGACACACGCAGAAGCATGTCACTTCATACAAGACCAATTGCCTGTTCCCAATGAAATATTTAAAAATACAAACAAGAAAACTAAGTTTCATGTATTTTTAAGCAAGATCAATGTTTACTGATTGTGTTTAACTCACTTGCCAATCAAGCAATATCGCTAAAGAAAAATGCTTTATGATATCACAGTCAAACCTGCTATAAAAATGAAACAAAATACAGGCAAGGTCTGTAATAATATCTATGCCTTGGTCTGGATCACTACTTCTGTGGGTAGTAGTGATCTACATTATCCAAAACCAGGCTTACCAATGTGTCTAGTAAAAACTATGACTAAGCAAGAGTCCACATCCACCACTTTATTTGTATAAATAACACCCAACCGAGATATTCTAGAACACAAGCTAAACCTTTGTTAGACCACCATTCCATCGTACCACGGTTACAAATTCGCAGCCAAAAGCCTCCTGCTCCCAGCCTCAAGAACTGCTGTACATCCCAACACACAACCGTGTTCTAGAAACTTTCAGAGTTCATTCTTAGGCCCCAACAGACTTTATGCTTTTGAGCCGGCCTACTGTGCAGGTATTTGGTGATGAAGAATGGGTTAAAGAAACAATAATAACAATTTAGTTGTTCACACATTTTGAAAGAGAAGTGGAACCTCACATCCAAAATTATCGTACGCTCAAGAAGCAAATTTTTCAAGCTTCTTGCCTAAGCTCAGGATATAGACAATAAGGGAATCTGTGTTTCAAGAAGATAATCTTGTCCTGTCAGCTCTGGCCTACACAGCGCTGTTTAAACCCTCCTGACACTTTTAGAAACTGAAGTTCACCAAGATGGGGCTTCATCATACTGGTAACAACCCATAACTGCATATCTTGTTTTGACATGCAAACCAAAGCAAACTAGACAAGGGTGTACATAAAGCATAACCACAGTCTCATTTTAATTCTACTAGCAGTACTGCTCATTATCAGGGGAAAGAATTCCCAGATTTGCCACTTATACATAGGGAAAAGTTTTAACATTTGGGCCATTTGATGAAACAGTGTATCTTATGCTGAAACGTAGCAAGCAGGACTTTCCTCCTTACCATTACATTCATTAGCAATGACATACACAAGAAAGTGAGAGTTCCAGGCCCCTGAAACAGTGGTTTAAGAAACAGAATAAAATATAGGCCTGAATGTAGCCATGGTGCCACATTCCACCACGTCACAACAATCGTTCCCAAATTTGAGATTTCATCTCCACACGTTTTTATTGATGAAGGAATTCACAGCAAAAGCCTCCTAGGTGAGAGAAAAAGTGCATCCTGCATCCCTAGGTACCCCTAAAAAAACCCCCACACTTACACTTTGAAGTCAATTGACAGTACACAAGACTTTCAAATTAATTTTACAACCACTAGAGAAATGCATCCTGAAACAGGGTTCACCTTGGCAAAACTACTCTCATTGCCCTGTAGCAGAGAACCATCGATCTTCTACATTTAATTTAATTAAAGGAAATCCTCTGACTGTAAAACTTACATCAGAACTAGATGGAGAGAGATATGAAAGGACGAAATGTCTCCCAACCCATCAAACTATTCTTTGCAAGTTTGAAAGGGGAAGAGCAATCAATACCATCTGCATTAACATCACTCAACCCTTCTACAATTGTATATAATTAGGATTTGGAATACAATTCACAGCAGACACCATACATAGAGAGTTACCTGTTCTTACATAAATAAAAATTAAATTGTTTCAGACAAGGCTTTGCTCTATCAGACAGGCAACATCAACAACTTTAACACATAGAGGAAGCAAATTAAATAGAAGTGCAAACAACATATAAAAAGTGGACTACAAAACTAAGAGAATATGCAGGATGGAATCTTTCAAACACAGCAACTAAAATATCTCTGTCTGCTTGAAAAAGCAGGTTTAGAAAGACCTGGTTTACTAGAAAATATACACAACACTGACACATCTATCTCCTAGTACTCCCAATCCATTTCTTTTTCATCCTGCATTATCCTGTCCCTTTTATTCTCTCTCCTACAATACACATGCCCATCGTGTATGGTACACAAGAGCACCATATCTCAAGTGCTGTGCAAATTTATAGGGTTTCATCCCTAAGACAGGACAAGCACTGTGTGATCAATGAAAGAAGAAAGATAAACTGGACAACTCTTCAGTGAGAGACACACACACACCCCCCCTAATCCATCACCCCTAAGTAACAGAAATCAATAAACACCTTGAGTGATTAAATATAAATTAAGGCAATGCTTGAAGACACGTGTAAATCCCACATATATTTAATCTGTGCTATACAAATAAACATGCAACTACAAAAAGGTATGTAAAGCACAGAGGATCACCTTAACCCTGCAACATTCCCAGGCACCGCTGAGGAGCCAGGTTTTAAGGAAAACACCACCAAGTTTTTGAAGTTATAGTAAGTGAATGCCACACCATCTTCACTTTTTGCCTTAAAACGTTTATCTAGGAAGTTACACTCAAATTAGGCTGTTTAGAATTACAGACCTGCAGCTGCTCAAAGCAACTATCTCTATTTTAATTAGCACAACTTAAGGCCAGAGAAGGCTGCTGAGAAGTCAGTTTGTACACCTGCAACAATCCCAAGGCCTGGAAATGTGACCAGACTCAGCCCCTTAAGCTTGACAACTATGTAGTGCTCACAGCATTGAACTCTCTCACACTTGGGAAATTATCACGGCTGGCTCCAGTCTGCCCGAGATAACGAGTCACCCGTAGTGCAGACAAAACCACACTGTTCCCATTTCTGTGCCCCACTTTAGATGTTTAGAATCGCCCACCCCACCCTACGGGTCAGACGCGGCTGCAGCTCCACTTTCGAGTCTACACTAAAAAAAAAAACAAGAAAAGAAACGCCAAAGCTCACCAGCCAGACCTGCC
>VXBW01005104.1:202031-227548 GCA_013400375.1 Thinocorus orbignyianus | reverse complement strand
TAGAGCGCGCAACGGCCTCGCGCCGCGATGGGGAGGGAGGGGGAAGGTGTGTCACTTCCGGTGCGAGGCAGGCCAGGGGGCGTTGAGGGGGAGCCGCCCCCGCACCGGCCGCGGTACCGGGCCCGGCGGGCAGTTGGCGGGGTGTTCCGCCTTTACCGCCGTAACGAGTGAGGAAGGGGCCCCTGGGGGGGTAGGGGTGCTCGGCCTGCGCCCGCTGCCCGGAGGTCCCGCCGGGTCCCCGCAGCGACAGCCCTGGGAGGCCGCTCCCCGGCGGCAGGAGACGCAGGGATCGCTCTGCCCTTCTGTGCCCGNAACCATTCTATGATTCTCTTTTCTTCACTCCCACTCACAGTTCAGTTACCACGCTTTTCTGCCTCCCAGTATTTTATATTCTTCTAAAACCTGGCTTCCAAGCGGTGCTGCAGAATCCCCCCTGCGGCCTCGCACCATGTAAAGATGAACTGCAGATGCTTCACCTTTGAGAAAGGCCTTTGAGGCTGGTGCTTCAATACAGAATCACAGAATTCTCATGGAAGGGACCTCTGAGATTGTCGAGACACCTTGGAGCTGTTACCGTTTTTCTGTCTGAATTCTGCTGTCAGGCTCTGTGCTCCTGTTTTCTCTACATCTCTTTACCTTAAAAAGTTTTTCCTGGGGTATAACAATTGCTGTGAAAATCCAGAGAATCTACACCCCTCACGACCTCCCACAGCCACATGAAGAATTCCTGTACCCTGGCATTTTAATTTTAGAAGAACACCACATCTTTTGTCATTTCAGTGCCCCAGAAACTCAAAATCAAAAGAAAAAACCAAAACAACCCATAGATGCCTTCATAAATGTTAATTGCATTTTCTTTTCATAGTCCCAGGAACAAGTTTTATTTTGCTTTTGGAATAATATTGCCCTCCTGTGGTCAAACAACAGTAAGCCCGGGAACTTTTGTCAAAGATCTGCTTGCCCGTCATTCAAAAGCACTTAATTATTTTGTGCTCATATATGATGTAGTGAAAGAAAAGTTCATTTCTGAAATCACTTGCCCTCACTGTTCGCTGACTGCAGTTCACCCTCACAGGTTTAGACATCTAACCTGATTCACCCTTTCCTGCTGTGGTGGGGTTGGCTCATCAGAATGATTCACCCATCCTTACTTTGAAATGGGGACAAGGTTTTCACACCGGAGACTCAACAAAAGGCGCCTTTGTCATTTCTGAGGGTCTCAGTGTCAGCTGCCCCAGTGCAGGTCAGCTCAAAGCCTGCAATTGATTTTCATGCGATGAGAGGTTTTGGAGAACCGCAGAACGGCAGAGTGCCTCCTGCACACTAAACTGCATGATCAAAGCCTGGATTATCTCATGTGGGTCCTGAAGGTGACTCACCAATACCATCCTAAGAAAATTTACTTCGAAACACCTACAATACTTAGCTCTAACTTTTAGAGTTGTATAACACCGTGGGTTGTTGATTTGATATTTTGTCACTCCCTTTATATTCTCTCTTCTACCTTCCTAATCGTTGGAACTAAGTTTGTCAGTTTATACCAAGCTGGAATTCATCTGGCAGGATAATTGGATCTCCTAGCAAAATGTCACATTAAGTAGGAATTACGGATAATGCCCCTGCAAAAGTAGTTAATGGAAAAAATGTTTAATTGCTGCTTTAGTAATATTGATCAAATGCAGTCATTCTACCTATGCATTTCTATGTTAGATAGCACTGTAACCTGCACAATCCAGACAGACCTGTGCTTGCTCAGATGGGTGGATGTGAATTTCAGAGAGATGCTTTTGGATACAGCACTGCTCAGGTGAACATATTTCTGTTGGACCCTGCTGGGAATGAGGATTTTCGGTGGGTAATGGTTATTCCTGAAAGCTTGTGTGGGACCTGTATCCTACAACTGGGCATCTCTTTATGGGCTCTTGAAACTAAACATGATGCTGTGGAGCATTGAACCCTGTCCCTGCTGTGACAACACAGAATCATGGAAGTGTGAGGAGACCTGTGGAGCTGCCTACTCGACCCTTCTCTTCAGTGCAGGACTGTCACAACTGCAAGATCTGCCTGGCTGTGATTTTGTTTAGCCAAGTCCTGAAAACCACTTAACATGGAGACCACAGCTTCTCTTAGTGGCCTGATCCAGTGTTGTATGACACTTTTTATGAAGAAACTTTTGCTAATTTCCAACATAAAAGTCCTAGCATACAAATTGTGGCCATTGCTCCTTCTTACACTTTCTGCCACTACCAAGAAGGGTTCATCTTCACTGTCTTTATAACCACACTTTGAGTAGTTGTAACTACTATTAGGCTGTTCCTTAATTGGTTGCACCACTTGGTTCCCAGCCGGCCCTGATATATGAGGATCCTGCCCCAGCAGCAAAACTTCCTGCTTCCCCTTGCTGAGTGTCATGAGGTTTCTGTTCTCCTGGCCCTGACCTCGAGTTTATCACCATTCCTCTGGAGGGTGGCTCCATCAGCATTTTCCCCGAATTAGGCACTCTGCACTACCCTGCAGGTGACTAACGAAGCTGTGGGGTAGCACAAACCCCAGCAGAGTCGCTGTTGATTACCAGGTGTCTACTGCACCCTGAGCCACTGATTTCTGACCTCTGAGCCCAGTAGTCAGACTATTTTTCAGTGAACCTAATGGTGTGTCTGCCCAGCCCACACTTCTTTAACATACTCCTGAGAGTGGTGTCAAAAACCTCACTAAAGTCAAGGTAGATTAAATCTGCCCCTTTCCACTTTCCCTGTAGCCTCTTGTCTCAGCCTAGAGGGCAGCTGTAATTGCCGTCCTGTGACTGATTAATATTCTTGGCTCTTTCTCCTCTGAGGAGCTCATAATTTTTTGTTATTAATCCCAGAGAGCATGACCTTGTATTTTGCACTACTGAATTTTGACCCCTTTCTATTATTCCCATCCTCAAGGCCGGCAGCTTTTCACCTTCTCTAGAATACTATGATCCTACCTTGTATTTTAAATGACCCTCAATTTTGATTGCAAGTTGACTCAGAATAGGCAGTTTGAGAAATTACATCATGAAAGGAAGTAGACTTGGCATGGACTTGGCTTCAGGGTAGTACTATTCTGCGTTGAGCTACAGAAGGATTTTTTTAGTGAAATTTTTTTCTTCCCTGCAATCCCCAGTGCATGGGAAAATCATTTCCAAAAGGTATATAGGGAGTGAAGGGAGTGTGACCTAGAAAAACTAGTAAGATGCATATGTCAAATCCAGTTAATTTTTTTTTCTAATGATACTGATCTATATATATAAAATGCTGAAGAGAACACTTATCTTCCCTGTGTTTGGCCTTAAGCTACATTCCCCATCAAAGGCAAAGAGACCCTGTTGACAGTCTCCTGGTGAGTAAATCAGTCATGAGTGCAACATATTTCTTTTCCAAGAAACATATAGAAAGCCATGTATTGGAAATTAGGACTCCTGGGTTTCCCAGAGCTCAGCATATTCTTGAGACAAAGGTACTCACACTCCATCCTACTTTCTCCCTTTCCTGCCCAGCAAACCCTCTGTGCAGCTCTCTGGCCTCATCTTACTCTTCTGTCCACCTCATCCTCTTTCCTAGTTAAGGGATGCAGGGCAACCCCAGTGAGTGGGGGCAAAAGGACCTTTCACCCTGCACACCCACGTGTCTACCGGACCCTTCATAGCTGGCCGGTGATGAGTTGGTCCATCTGAGATGCAGACATTTTCTCTTCTACAAAATGTGAATGAGGCAGTGCAGTAATTTTATGCAAATCCGTGTGCAGATTAAAAAATTAATCAAATTCTGAAATTTTCATTTAAAGAGATTAGTCTTGAAAAATCCCCCATCTAATCCTCCCAGAATAGTCACTTGGAACAAACCTTCACCGCTTTGTTTTCCTCCTGGGTTCAGTGCATCTCCTGGAAAACTTTCTCATAATGCTTTTGGGATCATCTGGAGCAGCAAGTTTGAGTTTGAGCAGGGCTCACCAGGCGAATTAGATTTGATATATCAAATGATAGAAAAGATGTGTCAGTAAGTGGGAACATGGGAGTTTAAGGCAGTAAAATCTCTGCTCTGTTGTACTTCATAGGTAAACTCCCATGGTAATGCATGAGAAATGGAAGCGGTAAGTCTCGGTGAGTCTAACGGTAATTTATGTACCAAGAGGCCAGAAGAAAGTCATGTAGCAAGAAAAACGAGTAGCGAGAGACACTGTTAAAACTTGCTGTGCCTGGTAGTTTACTGCTGTAACAAAGATGTAATCTGTCTTTTAGAGCCGGAGCTCAAAATTATCCTCAAACAATTGGGGTTTGATCCGGTGCCATCTCAAAGTTTTTTCCAAGCTCCTTGGGGATTTTGGAGTTGACCTGTA
This sequence comes from Thinocorus orbignyianus, assembly GCA_013400375.1. Classification (NCBI taxonomy): domain Eukaryota; kingdom Metazoa; phylum Chordata; class Aves; order Ciconiiformes; family Thinocoridae; genus Thinocorus; species Thinocorus orbignyianus. Next base: position 223,186 of record VXBW01005104.1, on the reverse strand, counting down.
CACGGTGGGCCAGCCACCAATCACTGCCTCGCTGGGGGAAATCCAGAGAAGTCCTGATGACGTTAAAAATAAACTACTTCAGTCCCCTGAAGATCTCAATTCAATTAGCCATCCCAGAGCATTAATACACAGCACCCTCGGATCTTGCAGCCCCTGAAATACTCAGGGTGTGTAACTGGGCTGCCCTGCAACAGGCCCAATTGCCACAACTTCAAGAAAACCACAAGCCCGTCATGCAAACCCTTGAACAAACCTCCAGCAGCAGCACCTGGAATAGCTCAGCCCTGCCCAGTGATGGCAGACTGGCCCCTAGAAGGGAATAGTTTTCTGGCTGCTGCCATGGAGCGAGGTGATGGCTCGTTTTTCTCACTGCACGGGCACAGCCAGCTCATTTGTTCACTGTTTTCCTCCCCAGTGTGGTTCCGAGTTTATGGCTCAGACTCTGCCCCCCTATGTCCATGCTTTTGGTCTCATGCCACCATCCAATTTAGCTGGCAGCTTACCACATGTCTGCCCCTAGAGCTGGATTGTTTGTGGTTCCCTCTAACTTTGGCTCCATGCCCACAGAATTGCTTTAATTAAAAAGTTAATGAAAGGTAATGCATACGAGCGCTTTGCCTGTATTTTATCACAGTCCAGCTCCTCTCCCTCCCTCCTTCCCAGAGACAGTGAAAAGGAGGAGCTGGGTTTTTGCTGCTTTTTGTTGTGAGAGTTTTAGCAGTGTAAGTTTCTGCAGGCTTAGGAGGAGCCCTGTGAAGACAGGGCTTATAATGGTACTGCACGCCACCAGGTATGCAGATGGTGAAGGTTATTAATCAGTGAAAGCTGAGGAAGTTTTCATTTAAAGGGGATTAATCTAAAGCCCTTGTAGTCTTCTTGCTCTCTTTGGAACATGCAATTCTTAGCATCATTTTCCTTCTAAGATCAGTGCGAACTTCTAGAAAACTTTCCAAAAGACTATAGTCCAACTGCAAATTTTTCCAAGCAGGGACAAAGAGAAGGTGTAGAGCCCAACCCCGCTAGTGCCTGTAGCATGTCACCTTACATCCATATAGAAGAAGGCTCGTTCCCATGTGATTTCCATGAGAAACTAGAGAACGAATTAGTGCATGAAGCAAAGTGAGTCACATCATCAGCCCCTTCTCCCCCCAGCCAGCTGTGGGAAGAGGAAAGTGCAGGGATGTGAGGATGTAATTTCCCCAGGTGCAAGACGCAGCAGCTGACTGGCAATTACATCATTTCTAGACTCACCATGCATGGAGGTCGTCTGGGAGCTGCCATTTGGATTATTTTTCTTTCCAAGGCTGCCAATGCCCTGGTGTGGGGTGATGTTCAGTTCTCTTAATCTTGTTTTTAAAGCCCTAGTAAAATGATCGGAGGGTTTGGGGTTTTTATTTTTGCTAATATCTGCAGTGGATTTCATAGCACTGATTTATAGCTGTTCCCTGATGACATTTCATACTCAGTGCCTGAGACTGTGTAAATAAATTACACAAAAATGGATTTGTGGCATCATTAGCAGCACCCCCATTCCGAGGGGAGCCTCCAGTGAGCCTGCGTGTCTAATCAGAGCTGACAGGGAGCAAGTTACACACCAAGACCTCCAAAGCTAATGGGCCTGTGCCAAATTCAGCTCTCCGTGGCATTGGTGTAAAGCTGGATAACCTCTGACTGCAAGGGGGTTTTACACCAAATTTACTCTGTGTTTACACCCGTGCACTGAGATCGGTGTCCGGCAGTGTGCCCTAAAACCCTTAGAAGCAATGGAAAGATGCATGCTGGCTTCAACAGGCTCTGGATCAGGCCTCGATGGTTAAAATATAATCCGAGTTCAGAGTGCAGAAAATAGATTACATGCCTGCTATTGTAGCAAAATGCTTTCCAGAGCAAGCATTAGCAGTATGTACACAAGTGCTGGATGAATTAAGCTGCATTTATTTTTTTCAGCTCCAGTGGAAGAGGATTGCTTTTAAACAACTCGCGCCTGCTGTGTCGTGTCTGGAGCCGGAGCTGAGCGGAGCCGGCGGGAGGGCACATGTGACAGGAGCCACAGTTGCAGGTCTGGTTGTGCTCAATTCCCCTGGTCTTTTGGGTCAGCCGTGCACAGAAACATCAAGGCAGAGACATAGTCTGTTAAAAGCTTTGGGGCTTTATTTTCTTAAACTCCCCTAGCTCCATTTATGCTTTTTTCTTCAACCATTCCTGCAAACCCTGTGTCGCAGCTGAGGCAAGGTGACCTAGGGCGTGATGCACCTCTTTTCTATAACGCCTTTCTCTGATTGTGCTGTGCTGCCAGGTGAATCAGAGACCTACTGGGAATGGAGATGCTAATCTCTGTTCCTGCGAGGTGTAGAGCTGAATTGATAGTTGTGCGGTTACTGTGGCCCTCATTGTAAAAGGGCTGAGACTCAGTGGTTTAAACTGCTGGCTGCACCAGCTGCCGTCAAGTTGAGGAGTCCACGAATAAAGTCATCAGGACACTCTGTCTTTTATCTCTCCTTGTGACTGAAAAGCCAGCCCTGACCAGTATCTAAAGGGAGAGTAGATACGTAGTTTGTCTGCCGTGTGTTTTGCCTTTAAAATCTGTTTCTTTTAAGCACTGAATCTTTTTTTTTCCTCTGGAAGATCTATGATTCTCCATATAGTTTTACCTCCAAGTCCCTCGTCCAATAGATTTCACAGTGTGACCAAATGTCATTGCCTCAGAAGGTGCTTGTGTGGAGGTTTTCACAGACACTTGGGGTCCTTGCAGCAAAATAAGGCAGGTTTAGACCCAGAGGAGCTGTTGGAAAGCTTGGGTGGCTTAATGATTAACACCCTGCAATGCTATGGGAGTGTTAGGACAAAGAGACCTCTGGACTCTCACAGAAGCCAGCCACTGGCCTTGCACTGAAACACACCCATTTACTAGAAAAAGGATTAACTCTCAGGTAATTTGAATGGGTCTGTGATCAAGTGTGTTGCCTGGGCTGCCTCAGCCTCCTGGCACCCTGCCTTAATTGCCTGTACCATAATTGCCGTGAGCGGGAGAGATGCGGATCACAAGGATCTTTGATCCTGAGAAACCAGCAGTGAACTTGCTGCCAGTTAACAGGGGGAAGGAGAAATGCTGGGAGGGAATAAATGTCTACAGGTTGGCAAGGCCTGCCTTTCCTCTGTCAGGACAAGTGTCTGCCCTCGAGCAGCTGAGATCCTTTGGTCCACACTCATCTCTGTTGCATATAATGCTAATACTCAGTGGAGACTGGGTCAACTGGGCTTTCACAGAAATGACTGGTAACTTTGCCTGGATCTGGAGTCCTATTTGGGCTCTAAATGTGATTTTAATGGATAATGAAAGAACTGAAAAATACAGGTGAATGAAGCCTTGTGTTCACTTGCTGTTTGGTGGGGAAACCTCATTACTGGTCTCTCTGTGGCCACCAGCAGCAAAGGATCAGGCAGCCAGCAAGCCTGTTGTTTCTTCCAAGTCTTTGCATGATGCTGCGGGGACACATGTGGCAACCAGCAGCCAAAGAGTGAGATTAGCATTTGGCTACCATGAGGAAGTGAGGAGTTAGTGCAGTGAAAAGCTGTTTCACACAGATACCCTGCTCTCTCCAGGACAGAAAGCAGCTTCCATGGTTTGGAAAGGTGTCAGGTAGAAATGATGGCTTGCAAGTGGCAAATCTACAGTGATGGAAAAGCTGTCTGGCAGGCCTCACCTTCCCTGCTGGAGGTGATGGAATGGCAGAGTAACCACAAGCTGACAAGTAGTTTGAATGTGACACTGTTCTTGCCTCCCTCCTGCCTGGGCAGAGGTTTGAAAATGCTGCCAATATGGCACCTTCATCTAAAGGAAACAGGAACTAGAGCTCCATGGTTCATGTTTTAGTTTCCCTGTGACAGCCCTGTCTCTCCTGCTAGTGTTTGCTTTCCCTTGCAGGTTGGAGGGTGCTGGCTGACCTAGCTCTTGAGGCTTTGCCAGTGTCAGCACAGTGTGTACAAGCCCACCCCACCGAGCAGATTGTCTCAGCCTGGCCACTCTGCACAGCATGTCCCTTCGTGAGCACGCACTGTCCCTCTTCCGCAGCGCGGTGAGCACCGTCCGGCCAGCTCCAATGTTGAAGAGGGCTGTGAAGTTCCAGGGAGATGGGTGCCCTCAGCTGCTGGTGAAGGGCCAGGCCTTTCCAGTTAAGAGGGACCTGTACCTGGTGGGCTTCGGCAAAGCTGTGCTGGGAATGGCTGCAGCAGCAGAAGAGATCCTCGGAGACCACCTTGTTCGGGGGATCATCAACGTGCCGCTAGGCATCCAGGACAGCCTGCAGCGAGCAGGAATGCAGTAAGGGGGGGCTGTGTCTTGACAGTTTGAGGGGGGTAGGCTGCCACATTTATCCTCTGTGGGATGTTGCTGCAAACCCCTTCAGTCCTATTCACTTGCCCTCGCTCAGGCTGCCCAGGGAAGCAGTTGAGGCACCATCCTTGGAGGTATTCCAAAGATGGGTTGACAGCGCTTAGCTACATGGTTTAGTGATTTTTTATTTTATCAGAGTTATGTTGGTGGTTGGACTACATGATCTTAAAGGTCCCTTCCAACCTAGACAATTCTCATCACCCAATCCACAACACTGCCCTGGTGTTCAACCTCCATCATGTACCAGTGGCACTGGTGACACAACCCATCTCTTGTACTGGGTGCACTGCCTCCCCAGCCCTGGGGAAAAGACACTTAGCAAAGGCCACCTCCCTGTCCTGGCCACTTGCCATGCATGTCTGGTGCACCAGGCCCGTTTGCCTGCTGAGTGACAGCCTGGCTGCCTGTGTAGGTGCACATGTCAGTGGTGTAATTGCCTCTCTTACCTCACCAGGGAGATGCTCCTGAAGCCACACAGCAAAATCCAGGTCATTGAAGGTGCCAAGAACAACCTCCCGGACCCAGAGGCTCTGAAAGGAGCAGTTGCCATCCAACAGCTGGCTGAGGGCCTGACTGCAGACGACCTGCTCCTTGTGCTCATCTCAGGTAGCGTGGGGATCCCAGGGAGTGGGCTCTGCTGAGGGCCATCCAGTTGCCTGCCCACACATGGCAGTGCAGCAGGGGAGAACTGTGCTGTGCCAACTCTTACAGGACTGGCACTTACACCTCTGTAATTTTTCCTCTCCCTCCTCCTACCAGCCTTTCTCCAGGGCTGCAGCAGGGGGGAACACAGGGCTGCCAGCTGCTACAGTGGACGTGGCGCCCCCCAGTACTGGGGCAAGGCTGAACTGAACAGGCTGGGTCCTGCAGTGGTGCCACCACTGTGAGATGGCACCTCTGGACACAGCTTGCCTGCTGCTCTTACCCCCTGGAAAGGGATGCTTTCTTCCTGCCCCCTCCTTACAGTTGGGCTCACATGCTCCAAATTTGCCCAGAGGTGTGAATCTGTGAACTGAGGTTTGGGACTTGATCCTTCCCAGGGCTTTGCTGCTTCTCAACCAGTGGAAATGAGGCCCCCAAGTTCCAAACCAGTGAGCTGTATGCCCTGAACACCCCCAGACCCCATCTGCTGGTCCCCTAGGCTGTCTCCAGACCCAGGGCTGTGTAAGGGAGGTGGATATTGTGCCTCAGAGGGATGCGGTGACATCATCCCAGCCTGAGCTCAGCTGGATGAGTGGGTGTCACAGCAAAGGAGCATGCAGGGCCTTGGAGCAGCTCTGTATAAACCCTTTGGTCTCCTCAGCTCAGATTGTTCTGTGGAAGCCTGATCTGGGGCACAGCAGTGCCATTAGGCAAACACCCAAGCAACTGGAATCTAGCTGTGCTTGCTGGGGATTCCCCTGGGCTTCCTCCTGTCCTTTGGCTACGAGGATCTCCAAGAGACTCTTCAGCCCTTCAGGGAGCCTGTGCAGGATCTCCCCACGGCTGCAGCTCTCTGTGTATGTGCACTCCCACACAGCAGCCAGTCCCCAACTGCTCCTGCCTCTCAGCTAGATCCCTGGTTATTGACTGAAACACAGGCATTTGCATTTGTTTTTCTTGCTCATCATGTTTTATTGATGCTGATTTGTCTCAAAGCTCTGAGCAGGCTTTGCCTTTTGACGGTAGCTTTCAGCAGTACTCCTGTGCACATTCACTTTCTGCTCAGATCTTGCTCCTTTCTACTCTGTATTTTCCATCCATTCCACTTTTCCATTAGAACGTTTTTTCTTTGCCTTCTTATCTGCATTTCCAATGCCTGCTTGCATCAGACAGAATTTCCATCAATGAGGCTATCACCATGGACTCTGTGTGTTCTTTGGCCTTTGCAGTACTTTCTCCCCTTTTCCTCTCCTCCCAGGCCTACATAAGTGTTGTTCAGCTGTTTCCAATCTTGTTGCAGCCATAGCTGTTTTTACACACAGTCCTGAATAAATGGAGCCAGCAAAGCAGGCATTGTCTCCATCTGCTTAGCACTGACTGCTGTGCGAGTCATGGAGCTCATGCTCCCTGCTTGCTCATCCAGGTAGCCCTTGAAAATCAGTATGAGGACACACGAGTAGCCTGATGTAGCAGAGACAGTAATTGCTGGCCCTTCTCTCTCAGCCCTGCAACACTGCAGGCATGTGGTACCCAGGTCTGGTGAGGTTTAAACTGCCTGGATGAAGTGTCACTGACTGCACAGCGATTAAAACCTATTGGTGAAGGCTCAATTCTCAGAGATATTAGCATAGCACCCAGACACCTCTGCCTTTCTGCTGTGCACTGGTGAGGAAAGAGGAAAGGCAGAAGCATTGAAAAGCCTTGCTGTCCTCCTTTTCCTGCTGTCCTGATGTTCTTGCCATCTTTTCTACATCCTAGGGGGTGGATCAGCCCTACTGCCTGCTCCCATCCCTCCCATCCTCCTCAAAGAGAAGGAGAAACTCACAAAGATGCTGGCTTCCCGAGGAGCTACCATACAGGAGTTGAATACTGTCCGGAAGACTCTGTCCTTGCTGAAGGGTGGAGGGCTGGCCCGGCTCGCATATCCTGCACAGGTAACCAAGGGGAAGCCCCTGCTTGCCCACAGGTCACATATCTGCCCTCAAAATAGGGGTTTAATCAAGTATGTAGGTGTACTTTTCTCCTCTCACTGAGTGAACAACCTTTGCATGCTATTTGGAGATTGTTAAGATTTCATTGAGGACCTAAACTCTCAGGGAGACAGAGGCAGAGAAGGGGGAATTCTGACTCTGCAAATATCATCCCTCCCACCAAACCACTCTCAGCAGACCCCAGCTGTCACCCAGGAGGCACTTCCAATGCTCTGGTGCTCTATCATGGTGCTTTTCAAGGTCCAACCCTTGGCTCCCCTGGGGACTGTTGTCAGCGAGTGCCATCTCTGAACCCACACTGGGATGAGTTACATCTCCCAGTGTGACGGTCAGCATCAAGGGATGTTTTAGATGGGCAAGGTGACTCCCATGGCACCTTAAAACAAAAATGGGCCGAGATTTGCTCCAGTTTCCATCTGCTTTGACATGGGCATGGCACAAGTGTAATCCAGAGCAGCGCTAATGCCAGGGCTCTTGCGTGGTCACTTGCCTCTGCCTCCTGCACTAATCTGCAGGTGTTTCTCTTTGTAGGTGGTGAGCCTCATCCTTTCTGATGTGATCGGTGACCCCCTGGACATCATAGCAAGTGGACCCACTGTTGCCAGCTCCCACAGTGTCCAAGACTGCCTTCAGATACTCACCAAATACAACCTGCTGCACAACCTGCCCAAGTCAGTAGAAACAGTTCTGTCCAGCTCTCCCACCAAGCCCACTGCCCCAGAAGACTACTCCCATGTTTGCAACGTCATCATTGGATCAAACACGCTGGCTTTAGATGAAGCCAAGCGCCAAGCCGAGGGCCTGGGCTATACCACTCTGATTCTGAGCACAGCCATCTGTGGGGAGGTCAGCCGTGTGGCCGTGCTGTACTGCCAGCTGGTCCAGCTGGTCTGCCTGGGCTTGGCCAGCCTCGGAGAAGGGCCCCTGAGTGAGGAGGTGAGAGGGAATCTCCTGCACCTGGCAGCAGAGCTAGAGATCCTGGGGCTGAACCTTGCTGAGTTTCTACAAGCCCTGCAAGGATTAGGGCCCAAAAGACCAGTCTGCATCCTGGCTGGTGGAGAAACCACGGTTCAGCTTCAAGGAACTGGCAAGGGAGGGAGAAACCAGGAGCTGGCCCTGCGTGTGGGGCTAGAGCTGCACAGGGCACAGGCCATGGAGACCAGCAGCCCCCTGAGGAGGTGTGAGATTGTCTTTCTAAGCGGGGGAACAGATGGGCAGGATGGGCCAACAGAGGCGGCAGGGGCTTTCTGCAGCCCCAAGCTGGTGGAGGAGGCACTGCAGGAGGGCCTTGATGTGGAGGCTTTTCTCAGCAACAATGACTCCTATACCTTCTTCAGTCGGTTCCAAGGTGGGCATCACCTCCTGGTGACAGGTTTGACAGGCACCAATGTCATGGACATACAGGCCATTTTAATTAGAGCCATAGAGAGATCATGAGAGCTCCCTCTGCAGATACCCAGATGCATTTAATTGGGACTGGGGGTAAACGAAGGTATCAACACAGCAGACCAATGTAAACTACTTAAATTAGGGTTGCTGTCATGGCTGCTAATATCTTTGACAGAAAGAATCCACTAATTAAACACATGAGTAGATGTCCACAGCAAAAGCAAGCACTTGTAATTGGGATCAGAGGAAGGTAAGAGGTCACATAACGGGCACAGAGGCTGCACTTACCACTTCTGCTGAGAGCCGCCACTCCTGTGCCTGCTTTGACTGTAGATAAAAGACATGGGAAAAGTGAGGCCAAGGTACAGCTGCCAGGGAGAGCCCTCACTGCTGCTGTGGCACCCCCGGTGCCCCCAGTTCAAAAGCAGCTCATCAGGGAGATTTTGCAGGTTCACAGAACTGCATCACAGTGACTGAAGGACATAAAAAGCAATAGCAAGGCCTGCCCAGCTGGAGGCATGGAGGTGCTGGGGGGACACAGCAGGAAGGGGACATCCAGCACTGAGCCAGTGCAGTGCCCTGCAGCTCCTCCCGCACCAGGGTGCCTGAGTCGATATGGAACCTGAGCCCAGCAGAACACACCGAGCAGCACAGCTAACAAGCACACTGGCCCAAAGCAGCATTTTGTCTCAGGAGAGTGACACAAAAGCAGTGCACGGTGACACAGAAGCTGGTACACCTTCACAGTGCAGCATAAGGAAGGGGACAATTGGGGTGGAGTGGCAAGCCAACTGTATGGAGTCCTCCCACTCCAGACACCTTCCCCACTGATCCCATCAGGAGAACCTCCACACCAGCAGCATGTATGCTATGAGCTATCACGGTGTTGTTTTCCAGCTGCCTAGAAAACAGTTGCGCATCCAGCCTGAGCCACTGACCTTTCTTCTGCGCTGAGGCAGAAGTCACTGTCACTCTGATTAACTCCGCTAATTCCACAGAACAAAAGGCAAGGAAACCTTCATGCTTGGCTCTCCTGACCCATGTTGCTGAGCTGATCAAAGGGCAAAGCTGCCAGAGCCCTGTTTTGAAAGGGAGCTGCTTTCCTATGTGTATAAGGACACGGTGGCTATCACAGTTTTGTTACCTACTGCAGTGCAATATATGGGAGAGCAGGGATGAACCGGGTTTCCCAGGATGCGGAGCCCATGGTGGGGCTGGATTTCAGGAGGACTCTGCCTGTAGCAAAAGGCACAGTGATGGTTTTGGCTGGATATTCAAAGAACTTCAGCTCAGCAGCCAGTATGACCCAACACATCCGACTCCTTTTGAATATCTGCCTGTTTGTTACAGAGCCTAAGCAGGAGCTGAGCTCCTTTGAAAATATAGCCCTAATTTAATAGGACACGCTTGACTCAGACTCTTTCCAGACAGACAGACCTACTCCGTGTGGCTGATCTCATCTCGTGACATAAATACACCATCCTGCCAGCACCACGAGTCGTGGTGTCTCACTGAAGAGTCGTTCTGCACCCTGCTCCGAGACGGTGTGGAGGGTGGATTTTTGAGGAGGATGTGACACCGCCCGCTTTGGTTTTGAAGCCAGTTTCTAACAAGTAGGGATATCAGCAGGACCATCACGGGGCCTGGTATCGATGCCAGGCTGGCAGCTGAACAGTCTGGGCCACAGCCCAAGCGTAGTGTCAAGGCACAAGCCTGGGGATTTCAAAACCCTGGTCTTATCCTGATGGTTTAAACTCATCCACGCATCTCATTTGTACTCCTAGTCTGAAGGTCTTCTGTAACATGCCTGAACTTGCTCACGCTGGCAAGCAGCTTTGAGATCTGCTGGGAGAAACCTGCCAAGCAGTATAAAGCTCGCTGTGCCCCCATAATGTCAGGTGGCAGTTGTGCAGGAGAAGCTGCTTTGTGCTTTGCGTTTTTCTCCTGAGGTCACCAGCAGGTTTCAGAGCGTTTGGCTCTTGCTGCATGCCCGGCATGTCAGCACTGCGGGGGCACTAACACGAGCAGCGATACAGCCAAAACCCACGGGCTGCAGCCAGAATAACTGGCTACATCTAGCTCCAAAATGTTAAGTGGTTCCTGTCCAATTCCGCTCCACTGAAAGCCAGAGTGACTCCGGTTTTGGGCTGGGGTGCCTGGCAGAAGGGTCACTGGTGTCTTCAACAGCAGATCCAGTGTGCCAGCGTGGGCATGCTGTTACAGGCCCGCCCATATCCCTGCGCTTGGCCCATATCCCTGCCACGCTGCTGAGCCATTCCAGTCCTCGGAACCACTGCTTGCACTGCGGCACTGTCAAGTTCAGAAGACCTTGGGCTTGGGCTCGCTGTCTTCTCCTGGGAAATGCCTGCACTGGTAATGCCACATGTACCCAGAGCAGTGTCCTTGCTTTCTAAACAGCGACTTTTCGCTAATGATTAAAAAGAGTTTGTGTTGGGGAAGAGAGAAGGCTGATAAAAGATTTGTTGAAAGGATGGAGCTGTTTGAAGTGCTCTTCACATCTACATTCGCTTGGCCTCCATATGCAGCTTTTGTTCTTGTCCCTTCTTTTCTAACGAGGAGATAACAGGATGGGGGGAGGTTGACCAAGGACACCCAGGTTACAGAAACACTTTTACCTTCTGATGCTTCTACGTGGATAGACTGAAGCTCCATTTGTGACTGATTGCTTGGCTGGACCTCACGTATCTTCTACCTAGAGAGGAAAGGGCTTTGGAGTGTGTGCAGCCCTTAAAAATGGGCATCACTGGATTCCTCTGGATGATGCTCTGCACAGAATTGCATGTTACTGTTCCAGCCCAAAGCCAGCTTTCTCTGACCTGCAATCCCTTGTCTGACAGCAGAAGACCCCACACGAGCCAGCACATGTTTGGGCTGCACTGGTCAGGTTTTGCAAAGATTTGTGAGATAATAGTTGCATCTGAAGACACAGCAGCATTGCTTACCTGCCAAGTACTGATTTGCCTCTGGGCTGTTGGAGTCTGCCAGGAGCAATGACCTTCCCATCGGGAACCTGAGTGAGTCACCACCACTGAGCAGGGCTTTGCAGCTTGCCCAAAACGTGCTGCATCACATAAGTGTACCCAGGCAAATGAAGAAACCCAAAATTGGACTGAGGTCACATTTACGGGGACCACATCATCCTGGCTTCTGGGAGCTTGCACCTAAGGAGCGAGATAAGTCACATAAACAGTGAGGACAACAAGAGCTGCTTGAGTTTGGCTCTTCTATTCCCTGCCCTTTTTATTGGAAAAGCAAAACTCCTTCTACACCAGCCAGCCTCCAGGAAGGAAATGGCCAAGTCCCTGTAGATGGGCAGGGGAGACAGGGACAGTCACTGGGAAGAGCCATGCCCAGCTGCTGGGCAGGGAGCAGGCGAGCAAAGCCCAGGTGTGTTTAGGAGAGCAAATCGACCCCAAGCCGGCTGCTCGTAGCCAAACAGTGCTAATGGCCTGGAGAAGTAACTGCGTTATTAACAGCACGAGCTTTTGGCAGTAAATTAAAAATCTTGGCTGCCGCCCTTGGCTCTGCTCTTGCCTCTTAGGAGACATTAATATCACAGCTCCCCAGCATTCCCATTATCACTTCATTAAGGATCCAATAATGATAAATGTGGATGGTTTTATTTTGCACAGAGCCTGATTAATGGCTAATATTTCACTAGGTGTTAATGGGGCCCTTCCTTTATGGAGGGATTGAAAGGGGGCTGCCTTTCATCTCCTCCACAAGCTGGGTAATTTTCACTATTTTTGCTAATGTGACAGATTTAACGCAAACCTTGAAAGAGCGGCTGAAGCCTCTTGAGAAACTTTGAAGAGCATCATGCTTGGGGCAGCCCTTGCTGCCGTGGCTGTTCACCCAGCTCCTTCTTCCTCTTCTTTTTCCTCCTCCTCTTCTGTCCTACTGGCAGCACCTCCTTCCAGTACCCTCACCAGGAGGCTGCCACCCATCTCCTGGGATAGCAGGGGGCCAAAGGACATCTTCACCCTGGGGTTCTCCACAGCAGAGATGCCGCAGGATCAGGCCTGCCCTTGCAAGGGGTGGGCTTGTGCTGGTCTCACCCCAAAGCAGCTTCACACCCCTCACCTGCCCCTCTCAAGAGGGCTGGGGAGCCTGGGATTCAGGACAGAGCCTGGGCTGAGACCAGTAACCCTCCTCCAGCAGCCCCAGGGGCTTGCTATGGTGGCTCCTCCAAGGCCAGGTCCCGTGGCACAGGGGCTGTTCTCCGCTGTAGGACCCTGGCGTATTGCACGGCTTCAATCCCTATATGAAGTGGGATGTATAATCACATAGGAATAAAAAGCCATACAAGACAGCAGGCTGTGAGTTGCTCCATGCTGGTGGGACAACAGGCCAGTCCTTCTACAGAAGCTGCCACAGCCCCCAGTGGAATGAAGCTGGGCCCTGGGGAGCCCCCAAGAGCCTTCCCCCAGCCCCTTTATGGAGTCCGTGGGGAGACAGAGGAGCCTTGCATCAAGTAGAAGAGAGGTGATGTTTCAGTCAGGAGAAAGCGTGGGAGGTCCCAGAGCACTGGAGAGGGAGTCCTGTGGGGCATCAGCACTTGCTCCCAGCTCTCCCAGCTAACGGGGGCCCCTCACCTCAGGTGTTCTCTTGGAGCTGAGACAAGACTCACCCCATGGTGCACCCAGACTTCCCCTCTGGGAGCAGCACCCACCAGGGGCACCTCCAGCCTGAGGACACTCTGCTTGCAGCACTGTTGTCCCCAGGGTTTTATCAGCCCCACCAAGGCAACAGGTACCACAGCCTCCAGCACCATCACAAACACCTGGTGGGGGTAGAAAAAGGAGCCAGCCCTCTCCCCACAGTGGTCAGAGCATCCTCCACCATCTGACTGAGAAGAGGAAGCCTGGTGGGCAGAGTGAGGGATTGTAGGGAACTGTCAGTGCCCAAATTCCCTGGCAGCTCCTTAGGATCAGCTCCTGGCCAACTGCAGTAGCTCTTGATGGGGGGAACCAGGGACTGGCACAAACAAGCATGGACCCTCCACTAGGAGGGTGGACGTGGGTAGAATGAAACCAGGGAGCCGTTGCCCCAGCAAACGCTTACCAACTGGTGCCAGCACGGCCACCGCAAGCAACCCCATTTGCCAGGGTGTGATGGGGGCAGGCTCCCACGGGAGCCCACCCAAGAGATGCTGGGGATAAAGCCAAGTGGTGGCCAGCAGAAAGGGGGTTTTGTGCAGTCTGCTTTCCTCCTGCCTTTCTCTGGAAGCTGCTCACATCCCAGCAGGGATTCTGGCATCCACAAGATGGGAGACCTGGAGCAGGAAAGGACAGGCTCATCCAATGCAGCCCAGACGCACACCAAAAAGGAAAGAGCTTCTTTGAGCTGAAAAAGAGCAAAGCAGCAATGTGCAGCGAAGCACAGCCTTACTCTGCTTGCTGAGGGCACTGAAAAACTCTTTTTGCTGGCCCAAGAGACCACAGCTGATCACCAGCCTCCAGCCAAGCACCACAACATTGCCTTGGGCAGTGCTGGAGGGTCTGAGTCACCTCAGTCACCACCCCAGGCTCCCCATAACCTATCAGGAAGAACTTCAAGCTCCAGGCTGCCTTCCCAAGCCACATGGCGGCACTGAGAACTATCAACACCCTTCAAAACACTCCCAGAAACCTTCCTCCATCCCCAGGGTGAGGGTTTCTCCAGGTGCTAGAGCAGCTCGGCAGGTTGGAGTCTGCACATCATACCTCATGGGATGCTCCTGCCCAGCCAGGAGCACAACAGATGGACAGGGGTCACCAGATGAGGGTCCTCGCATGTCCCCTCTCTGAAGCAGTGCAGGCAGGGGGCTGCCAGGCCCTGGGACAGGGGGACATTCCTCACAGCTGCTCTGCACTGAGCAGTTTGGAGCACAGGACCTTTTTTTGGTGCAAAACCTGGAGGGTTCAGCTTTTCACATCAGTATTTCCATGAGCTCTCACCCACCGGCTCCAAAAGCTGAGGATCAAGCCAAATTGCTGCCAAGTTTTGGGAGAATGGAAGTGTTGTCCCCAGCCCAGAGAGGGGCAGCCCCAGCTCTCCCTCAGCCAGGCTTTGCCACAGTGATTCCCAGATCAGGCACCACAGCTCTTCAAAAAGCACAGATTCTGCAGCTTGAGGGGCTGGACCCAACCAAAATCCCCAGTAAAACCCACATGGGAGGTGAGCAGTGACAGCTATTGACGTGTCAGGGGGGAGACACAGCTGGTGACCGCCTCACTGGGGGGAACTGGGCACAGTGCTGGTGCCGCTGGGTCCTCAATTGCCCCTTAACCACCTCCAAACCAAATCAGCAATTAAGGGATCGTCATTTCATGAATTGTACAAAAAGATGCGTTTGTGAATCACTGTACCCAGGCTGGATAAGAACACCACCAGTGCTGTATTTGGGAGTAATTACTCTCCACGAGCATGTGAATCATTAGGTATAATTACCCTAATAAATAAAAGGAAGATAACTCCAGTCTCTAGCCCAACCTAGCACAAGCAATTCTCGGGGTGAGCTGCGTGAAAGAAAACCAGGAGCATGAGGCAGAGGGAGAGCAGAGAGTGGAGAGCTTCAGAACCTGGACGTGCCATTAATCCCTCCCACAGGGATCAAAGCTGGTGGTGATGGAGTCTCTCCCACAGGTCCCCACTGGAGTTTGGTGGCAGAGGATTTGCAGTAGAGGGCTCAGGTTTGACTGTGACAGGGTTGTCCCTTCCCAGGGCAGCATCCCACCAGAGCACAACTTCTCCCAGCTAAAGATCCCCTGCTGCAAAACGCCACTGGGTTAAAAAAAAAATAAATTATTTTGGGGAGATGGAATAGGGGGCACCAGTTACTTGAGTGTAGGGAAACCATTTTGCTTTTCCCCTGAGGAAATGCTGAAATAAAAAGAAAAAACCCACAACTAAACCCACCCCACTTGAAGTTGACATTTTGAAATGAAGCAGCAATTTTCTTCTCCACTTAAAATGTCATCACAGACTTGTGCTTTAAAAAAAAGCAGCTTTCCCCGAGTGACATTTTAAGGGGAAATGTTGACTTAAAAGCAGAAGGAAACCCCCCAGCCCATGCAATGAAACGTTTCAAGCTGCAGTTGAGACTTCTTGCAGGGAAATCAATATTTTTGCTGGGGAAAAAAAAAGAAGAAAGAATTGCAAGGAACTACAGATCTTTTGCAGACTGAATTTCCTACAGGACAAACGCATCCTCAAGGAAGCAAGACATCAGGCTGCTCTTTGCCAGACCTGTGTGGAAAAGGCTGGAGCAGCATCACTGCCCTGTCCTGAAGGAAACAGCATCCCAAATTCTGGGCAAATTTTCTCAAAAGTCTTGCAAAGCAAAGCAAAAAAAAAAAAATGGGAGCAGAGGTTGGTTTTGTCCTAGGGGGTGGTGACCAAGCAGCGCTGGCTCTGTGCTGTCCCCAGGAGATGCCAGCACAGGACCTGCCCCTGCCCAGCCCCAGGAAGGTGCCAAGGCTGGGGGATGCTGGCAGTGGGGTGGAGAGCGATAATAAACCCCGTGAGTGTTAACGGAGTTTGTTCCTGCTCCTCTGGGAGTCCCTGCAGCTTCTGCAGGAGAAACAGGATTTAGCCTGCAACCTGTGTGAATCTCCACTCACTCTCCAGGGAGCAAGAGGGTTGTGGCTCATTCCTTCTCCTCTTGCAAGAGGGTCTTGGGCTCTGCCTAGAGATGTTCCATGAGACCCATCTGTGCCACACTGTGCCACCTCTGCCTACAGCCCTTCTGCTGGGGGCAGGGGCTTGGCCAGGAGCAATCTCTGCCCGGGCTCTCCCAGGGCTGCAGTTATTGCTGCCTGGGTTTTGGTTTTTTAATAACCCATAATATGAAAAGCCTACCCAGGGGAACAGAGGAATTATTGGCAAATATCACTTCCCATTTGCCAGGCTTTGAGGGGCTTGAGCCACATGGATTAGCTGGGAGCTGAGGGAAGGACACAAACCACCAGGCTGGGACAGACCAGGAGCCAGATCCTTTTAAGCCAGGGCTGCAGCAAAATCCCACAGACAACAAGTATCCTCCAGGCTGCGAAGGAGAGGGCCGGGTGGGAAGGACTGCAGAATCCTAATTAGCTCTTCGATATTAATGAACTGGCACTGAAGCAAACAAGTCAGCAACAGCGGCTGGCATGGCTCCTGTCACCACCTCCCAGCCCTGGCACCAGGCTGTGCACACAAGGGGGCTTCGTGGCACAAGGGACAGCCAGGGATATGGGAACCCAAGGAAACAGAGCGGGGGACATGCCCCTGTGGGAGAGGAGCTGCTTCAGGACGATGGGACAGTGAGGATGCAAAGTATCCAGGGCACAAGGTGGGGCATGCAGCAGCCCTGGTCCCCATCTCCACAGCTGACACTGGCAGATACCACCACTTGCACAGGGACACCCAGCTCACCAGGGGCTCTCAGCAAGACCAAGGCTGAGTCACTTCATCCTCAGATGACACCAGCAGCCCAGGGACAGGGCACCCCATCCCAGGCTACTCTAACAGGTTCTTGCTGGCTTGGAAACCTAAAAGCTAGTGGCTAAAGACAAGATGACACATCAATAAATCCTTACACTGGACACTTGTGCCTTGGTCCATATTTAAAGGCTCCAGAAGCCTATAGGGCAACCAAACAACAAGCCAGAAGGAAGCCATAGGGTAACAGAGCCAGGGCCCATGCCAGGGGTGCTGGGGACATCTTGCAATATTGATTAACACTATTGGCTATTAAATGCCACTAAACAGAGAAGAGGAGTCTCCCTCTTGCCCAGAGAGAGCTGGTCACTGACAGCTTCTTTCTTGTCTCTGGGGCTAATGCCTGGTAAGGGGGGTGGGAGGGTGAAGGGGCTCCCCACACACCACCCCCAGCACCTTGAGTACAAACCTGGGAGCCACCCTCTGGCAGCTGCTAGATACACCACCCAGCCACAGCCCCATCACTAGCAGAGGGCACTCAAAGAGCATGAAAGTCCCAGCTCAGCACAGGCTACAGGGGTAAGCCCTGCAAAAGCCACCCCCAAACTCAGCATGATACCAGAAACAAGCAACATGGCCAATTCTGTCCAGAGACACCACCTCCGGCACAGCCCCCAAGCCCAGCTCACCTCCCACCTGCTTTTACCAGCATCTCCAGCAGCAAGCTCAGCCTAGAACACCTGAGTTTTGACCCAGTACCCAGCAACAAAGCACTACTTGCCAGCACAGCTTCATCAAACCTGCAGACTACATCTCACCCCTCCTCAGCTGCTTTAACCTCTTATAAACCCTCCTGGAAAGGCAGGAATCACTGTGTGCTGTGCTGAGCCACCAGAAGTTGATTAAGCCCTAATTAATTGCATTAAGGTCAGCCAATGTACTCTGTTAAGGAAGAAAGCCAATAATTAAACTCCACGTGGGGCGTGCTTCTGCCATTAGCTCCCTAGGCTGCAGCAGGGGAGCTGGGCTCAGCGGGGTCACAGCCAGCGCCGCTCGCCAGCACATGGCAGTGGCAATTGGGGGGAATAATTAAGTGCCAGGCATAAAACCATCAGCACTTTAGTGGCTGGTTGACAAAACCCACCCAGGACTGCTGCTGGCAGTGGGGCTGCCTGGGAGGGCTCAGGGTGGAGAGGATGGCAGGGGGGGTATTGGCTGCATGGAGAGCATCCTCAGTGGAGAACGCTGGGGAGAACGCAGCCATGTCCGGCCAGGCTGAACCAGTTCCCTGCTGGTGGGTGCTGGGTGGGGAGAGGGGCAGAGGCTGGCGCGGGTTGATACCAGGGGAGGGGGACCCTGCGGGTGCCAACAATAGGGTTTTGTGTAGCCCAGACGAGAGCACCTGCCCTGGGGCTGGGAGCCAGCCAGGGGCACCATATGGAGGGGACCTGCCCCTCGCCCTGGTGGTGCTGTCTCGGCACGGGGCCAGCCTGGCTGGGGATATGGCCCTTGCATGAAGAGGAGTCCAGGTGCTGAACCGTGCAGGATGGGGCCACGCACACCCTGCCCATTGTTGGTCCACCATGGAAATGCAACTGCCAGGCACAGAGGCGATGGGTACAAGCACCAGGCTGGTCCTGGCCACCTCATCCCTGGGTACTACATGCCCTGAGAAGGTGAGGGTGCTGTGGGGTGTGTGGGGGAGCCCCAGCCTTGAGCCAAAACCTTGCCCGGCCTTGGGGCTTTGTAGTGGAGCAGGGATGGGCAGCACAAGCTGTTCCTGGGGTGAGGGACAGGGTCCTGTGGCTTCTGGGGAGAGAAAGAGCCTGGGGCACTCATCCCTCCCCAGCAGCAAGCTCATTTAAGGGTTTTCTTTACTCCCAGCTGAAAAAATAAAGGCCAAGGTAATCTGCCTGCCTGTCCCTCTTTGTCTCAGGGATAATAGCAGTGTGGAACCCCCCAGGGCTTTGCAGATTACAGCTTTCAGAGATGTCTATGGTTCCTGGACAAAAATGAGAAGTGGTGGAGCAGAGCGGGGCTGCAGGGACGTCACAAGGTCACCAGCTCCCTGCCTGCCTCCCCGCATCTCCCCTCTCCTGCCCCCGCCACCGGCCGTGTGGGCGATGGGATGGTGGGATGGCAGGTGATGGGATGGTGGCTGGGTGATGGGACAAGCTCTGAAGGCTGACCCTTTGCGGCGGCCAGTTATGAATATTTCACAGAGGGTTTTTGCTTTATGCTTTATAATTCACACTTCACCGATTCTGATAATTACTCATCTGGTCCGGGGGGTGGGGTGGGGGGGAAGAATGGAGACAAAACCGTGTAACCCACCACCGTAGCCACAACGGTGAGAGCTGCTGCTCCTGTACTCACGCTGGCTTGTTTGCAAACCACCTACAGACCTGAAATGACTGGCTGGAGACGCGTGGGAATTGCTGTACGGGGCTGAGCCGCAGCTGCCTTTTGAATAACTCAAAGGGTTGAAAACACCGGAGTAAAAAAAATCCCAAAACCAGTTCCCCCATTTCCCATTAGTTTCATCTCACAGGAGGTGTCCCAGCCTCGGCAGCGAATATCTGCTTGGGAATGCCTCATGTCTGAAAACAAAAAAAGTAAAAAAAAGGAGGTGGGAGGAAACCCTGAGCCTGGCCTTCTTCCCCCGTGGCTGAGTTCAAACGGCTTGGAGAGGGCAGGCAGGAGCAGGCAGCACCTTGTGCTGGTGCTGGGCGGCACGGGTGCAGGCAGAGGGGCAGAGCAGAGGAAGCCGCCATCCCCTGTGCATCCCTCTCCCCAGCTCCCCCTCTCCTCTGCAGCTGCCCACCCAGCCCCGGGTCATGGCCGGACTCCGGCTGCCGCTTGGCCCCTGCTCGCCCTCCCGCCCTCCTTCCCGTCACGGC
This sequence comes from Thinocorus orbignyianus, assembly GCA_013400375.1. NCBI lineage: Eukaryota > Metazoa > Chordata > Aves > Ciconiiformes > Thinocoridae > Thinocorus > Thinocorus orbignyianus. The sequence continues at coordinate 203,447 of VXBW01005104.1, read as the reverse complement.
ACACGTCATTCCTCCCAACGCAGCCCATGGAGCTGGCACGGTGGGTGCCCGGCTGGCGTACCCCACAGCGCGGGGCTTGGTGCCTTCGTGCTCCGCTCCCACCCAGCCCGGATTCCGTTTATCAAAACCATCGGGTGCCCAGAGCCACAGCAGCATCCTCCAACAAAACTTCCCAGGAATGAAGCATCTCTGCGGGCGTTTTGTGGACCCCAGTGTGTATGTACCCCACGAAACGCCCCGCATGCCCTCCGTGTGCCACCCACCCTGAGCATCACCTCTTTCTCGCCTTTCAGAGCCAGCCCTGGGGTGGAGAAGGAACCAGACAGAGCCAAGGGGAAACAGAAGCACCAAAAAAACCCACAGCTAAACCTGTGGTGCTTGAGAGCCCAGCTCCAGGCTCAGCAGACCTCCTCACTCCTCTGTCCCACCTGGGGTACTCACACCTGCCCCTGGGCACCCCGTCCCCAGGGGGTAGCACCCACGCCAGCTGCCACCCAGGGTGATCCGCAGCATCCCGTTGAAATTCTAGCCCCGGCCTCCGTAGCGGATGGAGATAAGGACAAAACTACTCCCCCGCTTATAAACAAGGGGCCAGATTCTGCCGCCAGCATCCGACAGGAGATATCCAAGCTGGCGAGGCCAAACCTGGCCACAAAGCAGCTCTGGGTGGGGATTGCACCCGGGACCCAGCAGCCTGCCTGCGGTACGGGGAGCGGGAAGTGCGAGTCGGCCCCGACTTCTCCTTTTACCTGAGGCCAGCGTGAATCCCAGCGGCGCAGGAGGAGCGACGTGACGCGAAGCAAAGGCAGCTTGGGGAAATGGGATCCCCTCCTGGGGACGGTATCAAAGACACATGCAAAAAGGAAAATAAAAGACCAACCCTCCCCCGTTCCCCCCTCCCCGTCCCTCATCTCCGTCCCTGCTCCAGACAAAGGCAAACCTGGGCATAGCAGCGCACATGTGAAACACAAACCCCCTGAGACCCGAAGCCAGCCGAGGCGCCCCCAGCCCCACAGGACCCCCAGGGACTAGAACCACACACAGCCCCGAGTGACGGAGATGCCCAAACCAAGACACGGGGCCCAGGATGAGAATCATGCTGGGAGAAATCCCCGCCCTTGGAAGAGCAGCGCCGGGGAGGTACCTGTGTGATCCCCAGCCAAACTGCCGGTGCCCCCCGGCCGCGGAGCATCCCAACGCCGCCCTCCCTGAGAGGTGACAGGTATTTATTGGGGTGAGCAGCTGTCCCCCCGTGCTGGGGACAGCGGCTGGGGGGCGGTAGGGGCTGCCATTGGCTCCCGCGCCACCCATGCAGCATTGCTCTCCAGGGGCTTACTCTGCCAGGGCCAACTTTACAAGGGAAGCAATTATTTCTTTCTTTCTTTCTTTTTTTTTTTTTTTTTTTTTTTTTTTTTT